>CAXKVY010001793.1:0-118526 GCA_964058915.1 Tetropium fuscum
TATGGAATTGCGGCTGTAATTTGAAAACCAAAAAAGGTGTAATAGTCAAATATTACATAAATTTTATACTAGCGCATGTGCAAATTATCACCAACATTAACAACAGCCGCCTAATATTTTTTAGCAACAATCGTGTGTTTTAATGTGAATGGTAATCTTTTTTTTTTGTTCATAAACACATCATTCACACCATAAATTAAAATATCTAGAATACGTAATCATTATTACCATGTTTTTTTTGTATTCCATTAATTTTTGTATTCCATATGTAACAAAAAGGAATACAAAAACAACATGGTCTGGTAGATATACCAATTTCAACTCAAAAAACCCTTACAACCATAAAAAACTGTAATAATTGGTATTGCAGACAGATCAATAAAACTAACATCTGCCATTTTTGGAAAAGAATGCATAGGAAAAGCAAAAATGTTTTAATAAATAATAACTAGGTATCCTTTTTCTCTAATCAACAAAAGTTTCAAAAACAGAATTCCCAAATACTACGGAGAATTATAGTATTTAATTAGAATTAATACCACCACTAATCAATGCAACTAATACTCGTAAAACATATTGCTTTACCATATTATATACCACAACTATCAGAATATATTTTAAAAACATGATATTCATACAGCACACAAATATACAAACAGCTAAAATTCCATTACACAACATTAAAAGACAAAAATAATAATGAAATATAAAAATATGATACTAATCGAACAGTCTAGTAACCTTAAAAATTAATTAAAACTGTAATTTTTGCCTTATGTCAAATATGACATAAATAAAATACTTTTTTGAAAAAGGCCCAAAAATGGGACCGAAACGTTAAGTAATATAATCAGTCGTCTTATTGCTACCATTTCAAGATGAACGCTCTAAAAATAAATAAATATAACAACGAATTGGAACATATAAATGTATATATGTATACTGGCGGCCATTTGAAAGTGTACGACTCTTATATCAGATTTCGTTATATTTGATCTTTGTAAAACTGACTTTGAAATTTGAGGTTCATGTGATATGTCATTATGACATTCACAATTGTCTAATTATTACTTATCAAAATTAAAGTGTATTATTATTTTATCAAAAAAAAAATCCAAATTAACAGAGAACGTCCCAAAAATGTTCAAAATAAACTAAATTATAAAAATTAAGTAACTTAAAACTACAAAACTCCAACGCGAGAAGGTCTGTATAAAATTAATATTTCGTCCAGGCGCCATTTGAGTCTATTACATCTTGCAATCGACGTCTCATTGATGAAACAAGTGTCCTCGTGTAATCTACGTTGATATTGTCCCATTTTCAATTGCTCTATTATAAATATTCTTAACAATCATCGACCATGCATTTTCAATTGGGTTTAGGTCGGGCGACTTTGAGGGCCAATGTATGAATTATAAGGTATTATGTATGAATTGAGCAATTATCTTGCTGGAAAATAAAATTCTGAGGATACAACATAGTGACGGACGGCAGCATAATATTGTCCAATATGCGTATGTAACTCTGTCCGGTAAGGCGCTCTCCTATCCTCCAGCAAACACCGGGACCTAGGGAAGTTATCCATGCCCAAACATTGATGGAAAAACGTCCACTCCGGTCGGTAGGTTTAATATACCTCTTCATACCTCGAATTCTGAGGTCGGTAGACGCGGATGGAACGATCATGACGTGACTGAAAGACCTTTTCGTCGGAAAATGTGACATTATTCCAAAAGTCGTCGGGCCTACCGACAAACCGGTTCGCAAAATTAAGACGTTGTTCTTTATGCATTGGCTCCAAAAATTCCTTCTTTGCTGCCGCATAATTTCGTAACTCTGAACTCTTCACCCGCCGCCTTGCAGACCTCACAGATCCAGGAAACTCCGTTTCGAAATAGGCCGTCACTGCTTTCACTGCAAAGGGATTCGTTCTAAGATTGTCTAGGAAGAGGTTGTCTTTGAGTTTGTCTATGAGTTAATTACTGACATTTGTTTGAAGTTTCAAATAAGTGTCAAAATGAAATATAAAGAGAAAACATTACAATATCAAAAAAAATCGTACACTTTCAAATTGCCGCCAGCGTACTATAAACAGGTCTTATTTCAATACACTGAATGTTGTTTCTTCAAAGCGTTTCAATTAATATTCAAATTATATTATTGTGCAATATGATTAGCAAAGAAATTTTAGCCAAATCTTCAATATTCCTTTCCCGTCTCATTTCTGACATATTTTTCAAATTACAATTTTTGTAGTTATTTTAGTTATGAGGCTTATCATATTTAATAATGCTCATGTATTCCAAATCATCTTGTATATTTCGTAAAATATATCTGTAACTACTTATGCATTTTACAATATAAGTAAGTTAGTTCCAAAGCCACTTCCAAAATGTAAGTACATTATAGAAACTTTCCGTTGGTATCGCAAACATGATGATAATCTAACTATAGGCCAAGATATAGATTTTTAGGAAATTAAAAAATAACAGTTAACGAACTATACAGGGTTGTAAAGTATAATACATAGATGAAAATTTATATAAATTAAACAGATAATTGTTGTTTATCTAAAAATGGCGTCCTAAATGGTTTATATTAAAATGCAAAAAAGGGTTATAAGTTTCGAGCAATAACTACAAGTACAATCCTTTTGACTACAATTCAAAAGTTGTAAAATTGAAAAATCTACGAAATGAGCTCTACCGGAATTCTCTAGCTGCATTTTCAGTCGAGAAATACGGGAAAAGCCGCAAAAAATTAACGTTTTATTGAAAAGTCAGCATTGCACGTATGAATAACTTTAAACATAGTCGAACGGATAGTTTATCTACAATTAATTGTTAATTACATATTTTTGGGCCCTTTATCTAGGTAACCACCTTTGCTCGTACCGTAGTCCGATCGTGTTTTTTACGGTTTTGGAAACTTCAGAACATTATCTAAAATTTGTACTCTCATACTTGTACGTTAAAATGGTTTACCTCAATAAAGCCCAAGAAAATGTAAATGGCAATTGTAGCAAAACTATCCGTCCGACAGATGCAGGTTTTTCACAAATAATTTACATGTTAAAATTTAGTCTTGCACACAACGCAGACGCCGTAGTTTAAAACTTGTAAAAGGTACGAATTTTCAATAAAACTTTTCTTTTTCGCTTTTTCCAGTTTTACTCGGCTGAAAATGCAGCTAGAGAGCTCCGGGAGAGCTCATTTTGTAGTTTTTTCATCAATTCTCTATAATTTTGTATTGTAGTCAAAATTATTGTTCTTGTAGTTATTGCTAGAAATTCAAAAAAACCCTTTTCCTGCCATTTTCTTTCTGTTTTTTCGGACGCCATTTTGTTATAAACAACAATTGGCTGTTTAATTTAAATACGTTTTCATCTATGTATTATACTAACCCAACACAGTTCGTTATCCGTTATTTTTTAATGCCCTAAAAAATGTGTATATATGCTGGGCCTAATCTAACCATAATATTTATAACACCGAACATTATTTGTTTCGAAAAGCTCAGATAGCTTTTTAAAATGTCCTTGTCAAATAAAAATCCTGATTGCATCAAAATCCTCAAAATTGCAATCGTCGAAGAAATAGTTTCCCAATCCTCGTCGTCATCGGAACTATCTCATCGTCGGCTTCAGGATTTGTATTCCATCATTGGTGGTTATTTTTTGCGTTGGAAGCACACGCGTCAGGTAGCTGACAGCTTCGTCGGCAAAAATAACGCAGCAGACTGCATCTGGAGCAGATTGGCCAGGCATATCAACTGAATTTTCGTTCAAGATGTATCCGTGTCCATCAGTTAGACTTCAGCTAGAACAAATTCGAAAATTCCTAGATATTATCTCCAAATTCCAGCATGATAATTTGCTTGTTGAGTAGTGCAATCAAAGCAAGGCGGGGTGTGAGCCTGAAACACGCGTTCCCAGTTTGCCCTAAAATATTTTATAATATAGTTGATTGGCATCTTTCAAACATTTTCTAACATAGTTGATTGAGCATTTTAATTTTATTTGAGTACCCACCGTAAATCGCTCAATCACTTAGAAATTTGCCTTCATCACGACCCACTCGCCGCCAACAGGAGTAAACGCTTTCCTCAAGTCCTCATCCTGTCTTAAAAGATTTATGGATTTCAATTTTTCCTAACTTAATTCAACTAGCAAAAGCTTATAGTCACGTAGTAAATGACGTATCTGAGCTAGCAAGACGACTTGACAGCAAGAAGATAATGACATTAACGCCACCGTAATTAAACATTCTTTGGTTTTTGCATGAACGTAGAAAAACTAATGTATGCAACACAAATAACTATTATTGTAAAAGAGCATGGGGTGCATGATATCAATGAAATATGTATATCAATTGATATCATGCACCCCACGCTTTTTTACAATAAAATAATTGTTTTGTCAATCACTAGTTCATTATTTTTTTTCTTTTTAATTCGGTGTCCCTTTAAAGCGTGTTATTTTCAAATTTTTTTAAGTACAATTTATTTTTTACCTTCTAGTTCGGTTTGATGTAAATGCCCCTTTTTAGTTTTTTTTAGTTGTCAAATTATTGTACTGTCATCGGTCCTTGATAACTGTGCAAAGTTCCAGTTTAATCTGATGTTTTAAAGTGGGTGAAAGTCTCGTTCAAAGATTCCGTTACATACAAACATATATACTGTTGAAGCTAATAAAGCAAGCGTGTTAAAAAAGTAGTACTCGTTCGCATCCGATAACAAATAAAAGATCCGGAAACAACGAAACTTTGATTCTAAGATCCGGATAGAACACCAGACTTTGATTCTGAGCTCCCCGAAAACTCTAATTAGGCATATTTTTTTTAGTATAAATAGATAACTACTTTTTCCGTCGACCGTGTATTTACGAGGTTAATTAATGTATACAAAATCGTTTATTAATGACCCCTATTAATGCATGATTTTCTATTAATAAACGATTTTAGTGAAACATCTGCATACATTTAAATTTCCAAATCACGACGACAATCAATCTGTCACAGTCACTAATGTCACGGTTAATATTTGAAATATAGTTTTGTAAAACTTCGAATAAATGGATATCAACAAAGATTTTTAAGTTAACCCCGCCAGAAGTGGCAGAAACTGCAAATGTAGCAACTTTAAGTTTACTGGCAGAAAAGAGCAGACATCTATATGAAAAAACTTATTAAATAATTAAATTTGTACTTAGTTTTCTTAAATAAAACTTCAAAATAAGATTGTCTCCATTTTATTCAAAGTACAGTCGACGGAAAAATTTTGTAACTAACTCGTATACTAAACGCGATAAATGTCGTATACTAAACGACAATTAACGAGCTCGCTACGCTCGCGCGTTAAAATAACTTACTGTAGAAGATAGTGGTATGGTATGGATAGTAGTATGCCCTGTACATCACGTGACCGGTATTTCCGATCTCCAGCTTGTAGCTATCTAAGGTCCCCATTGTACCGTCTTTAGGGTAACGTGGTAACTGTATACGAAAAAGTACATCGACATTACCGACGACAGGGCGGACCGAAGAGCGTCACTCCATGTATAAGCAACAAAAGTCACAAAACCTTCGAACTTGCACGCAAAAATGACCAAGCCTATACACTGAACGCAGTTTCCAGTCATAAAATCAACACACACACACCGTTCTTGCAGAAGACAAGTGATCTTGAGACGCGAATTTGAATCCCACTCATTTGCGTTTTGTGTTATTTCTTTCCTGAAGAATGTACTGGGTACTAAGAAATAACAAAGACGTTTTAAATGTTCATTCTCCCTTTTTATTATAGAAAAACAAATTAAATAAATAACTTTTAATGTTATTCAAAACAAAAAGCTGATACAATTCGACCCTATTTTTTTTTCAACTGCTTACATTTTTTGTAGTAGTTGTTAACTAGTTGTAGTAGTTGTGTTGTTGTAAGTAGTTGCATTACTCTCGCTGCTTTTAAATCATTTAAGTTGTTAATATGATAATATAGGGCAGAGAAAAACAATTTGACGCAAAGACGAACACATGCGGACATTGGGTTCTGTCGCTGAATTAGAAACACCCAAGATGGCAGCGGTTTTTCCAAGCAAGCGGTTTTCCCCATGTAGGATTATTTGGACAATTTTAGGATTCGAACTAGGACATCATTCTCAACGTTTGTACCAATATTCAGATTTTTGTATACTTTGACTGATCTGCAATTAAAACCGACTTTCAACATTAAATAGTTTATAATAAACTCATTTCTATAATTGGAACCAACTGCGCTTACCATATCAAAAATTTAATGATATACAATTATTGTATTGAAGATAATTATTGTTGAAAAATGTTTGGTTAATGCCTAAAGCTTGTAAAGTAAAGTAGCTCTTAGTCCCTTCTGTATATCAATCAAGTACATACACCACGATATCCTCCTACTACCTCCCGAAACTGGTACCGCAAACAAGGCGTTTCATCTCCTGTGTCAAGATACTCGAGCTGAATAAAACGAACCAGGAGTATCGCAGGATTAAAAACATTAAATTACACCAGTTAGTCACTAATCAACTCTTTATGAGGCGGATAACCCAGGAGCTCCAAAATAATAACAGAAGTAAAGCTGGCTGCTTGGTAATTAATTCACTAACTTACTTAGGTAATCCTCCGAGTTATCTGGACTGCTTAACAAAATTACGTTAAATCTAGAAGGCTTTGTGATTCTTTAAAACCAGAAAATCAATATACATCCCAGCGGGCCTTGGCTGGCTTGCTGATATACACCCATTCTCTCCGATTAGATTTCTGGAGATAATCGAGTTTTGTAACTAATGTACAGGTCGACTGGAATTGGATAATCTTATGGCGTCGTTAATTTGGAAAGTAATTTAATTTGTGCTTGCTAATGTAATCCTAGCAGATAATTCTTGTAATATCTGACATGTACGCGTTATACAACTCTTCTTTTGTCAAGAGGCCTAAAATTACTTGCGTGTTTCTGTGAGACCTTTGATCTGTATTGCTATATCTACAGTACATTGCTATATATATATATATATATATATATATATATATATATATATATATATATATATATATATATATATATATATATATATATATATATATATATGTTATATTGCTTGTCGCAATAATAACTTTTTAAAAACTTTATTACAGAAAATGGATAGTTGGAACTATCCTGACGAAAAATAAATATGAGTGAGTTAAATTTAGACTTTACTGTTTGAATACAGATACTACACTTGACGTAGAATCATACTACACTAAATACAATTTGCTTTGAAATGTTCTTTTATAAACTATATAATGCAAGTTCAGCATGCAGGTGGGCAAGCGACAGCTTGGTCAACGGCTATTCTGCATTATGTGCTGATAAGCGAAATATAATGCCATGAGAAAGGATGTGTCATATAATATGCACTGATATGGAAATCTTATCTGAGTAACGCTAAATAATAAAATGTAAGTTATTATAAGCTGCTATGAGTTTCATATAACAACTCCCTTCTTATAAAAAAAGTTGATGTTATACATCGACTTTTAAATTCAAGTTACATAATACGAAATATTGAAATAGTAAAACTAGATAAAATACAGATAAAGAATATTTAAATTATATAATATAAAATGATAAAAATAAGTTCTTTTCAAAAATGACACTGAGATGCACTAGTTTTTCAACTGTTCACTTCGATGCACTCTTCGTCGATTTCATCTTCGCGGTGTATGGGTGGTCTTCTCCTTGGAAGTAGCCTGGTGAGGACACTAAATCTGCGATTTGGTGGAGGTGGAGGTGATCCAGATGCTACAATGGATAGTCTTCTTCCTCGTCGGCATTTGCAGGATACATATAAAATTATAATGCAAATAATAAGCGTAATAGTTAGATAGGTAAACCACGAATAGTGTTTTTCGATGAAGGGTTGGTTAATGATGTCATCTAAGTCTCTGGAATATTGGTCGAGTTTATGTTTCGCAATTTCCAATTCTTCCACGTTGAGGTTGTTAAGCTTTAGTGGTTTAAGCTCTGGCAACTTTAGTTTGTCTGGCATTTTGCTGCAACAGTCGAATGGAATTAAGACTGGATGAGGGTTGTAATTTGTTTCCAAATACTCTTTGGTGCTTGCTTGGACCTTAGTGATCCCAATAAAGGCACTGCAGCCCGGTTTGTAATTTCAGGATTGAGTTTTTGTAAATAAGTTCTGTTACTGAACTTTTCTTGGGACAGCTTATCGTGATGTGTAGAGGTTCAGAGATGATGGTTAACCACATATTAGCTTCAAGCTCTTGGACATTATAGCCTTTACTTAATATCAGTGAAGTAATACAGTTTTCTGGTATCCTTTGTAGATTTTTAAATAAGCGTGCTTCACAGGTAGCGTCGTTATCAATTGGGTATGCAAATAAGTTTGAACATAATTTTGTGCCATAATTTAGTGGTTTGCAAATACTTGGATCAGGAACGGGTACATACATCAAAGAATCATCGTCTTTCGCGATATATTTATTTGTGATAGGTAAAATGTGATGTAAACCAGTTCTATTATCCAAAATAGGAATGGGATACAAATGATAGAGGGTGTACGTTTGTTGTTCTACCAGGGGTATTCTTAAAACAAATACTAAATCTGAATTGGATTGAAATGCTTCTAGTTCTATTATGTCTAGATACTGAGCAATGTTTGAAAATCTGACAGGTAAAGGTAAATTATTCCTATGTAAATTTTGAGAAATTTCCTGTAATGAGGTAATTAGATCTCCTGGGGTAATAATAGAAGTATGGATTATTTTTAAACGTGCAAATGTCACGGAGTTTAAAATGTCATTTAAGTTATCTTCAATGTACAAGTAACTTTCCATGAGTTGTTCACAAATTCCTAGAAATTTTAATTTCATGTAAATAGAATCAGTTTTATCATTTATACTGATAATAGAGTTTTCTATTTCTTTAATGTCTCTATTGAATGTTTCTTCGTCAACACGCAACCTTTGGATAGTGATGTTAGTTGGATAGTTTTTGATGACCGAAGTTGTGACTGAAATTTGATTTTTAATTAAATTTTCTAGTTGATGTTCATCATTGTTCAATTTATTTATACAGTTAGAGTAATATTCTCCATCTGATGCGTCAAGATTACCAGTAAGTGATTTAAATACAGAACCTATACCATTAATGAGTCCGCGTTTATAACGTTTGGTGTCATAAAAGACTTCGTTAAATTTGGATCCAATGGAGGTTGAAATTTGGTTTAAAAGGCTGATATGAGATTTTACTTCTGTTTGAAAAACGTTGAAATTATGGATAGCGGGATCAAACATGTTTAGGATTTGAGATAGGATCTTGTCATTGTTGTCAAATGCTAATTTGATGGATGTTATGTTTTTATGTACCAAAAGTGTCCATTTGTCGTGAGTAATGTCAATCTTAGTGTCTTCGTGATAGTATACTCCTACGGTGTTATTAATTGGGATTATCGTGTATTGTGAAGCTACTGTTCCGATCAGCAGAAGAAACCTGAAAATAAATTAATTTTCGTAGTAAGGCTTCATTCTGTCAAAATTTACTTTTGTTTTGTTTTTGGTTTCGAGATTAACTAATATTGCAGAATTTTGAAATATTTGAATTATCTCAAAGGGACCATTAAATTTGTTTTGCAATTTATCTTTAATTTGTGATTCTTTTACGTAAACCTTGTCTCCTACTTGAAATTCGTAACGATTCTCGGGGACATGTTTATCGAAGCGTACTTTAGCTTTTTCTTTATGCGTCTGGGTTCGAGATCGGGCAACTTTATAATAATGAGATATTCTGTTATTGAGGTCTCGTATATATTTTGTAATCAGGTCTTTTTCGTTGAACAATGTCTCAGGGGGTCTACTGGATGTGTGTCCAAAAATTAACTCAAACTGTGTAAATCCGTGCGTTTTGTTTGCTGAATTGTTGTAACAGATTACAGCGTAAGGGAGGATGTTAAAAGGATGTTCGTCTGGGTTTTCTGCGAGGTGTACTCTTATCATTTCGGTAAGAGTGGCATGAAATCGTTCTAGTGATCCATTTGATTGAGGATGACTAACGCTTGAAATGGTTAATTTGACGTCGTACAAGGTACATAAATCACGGAGTAGGCTATTGTCAAATTCACGGCCATAGTCGCAGTGAATCCTTAAGGGTGTACCATAGTGTTGAAAGTATAGCAATAAAGTATTGACTATTGATTTACTTGTTTTGTCTTGAAGAGCATAAGCTTGAGTAAATTTTGTAAGCTCATCTCGGATGGTCAGTGCGTAATTTCTATTTGGTGCTTCGAAAACGTCTATGTTTATACGTTCGAAAGGCGTCTTTGGTGTTTCGGTAATCACTAATGGGTTACTGAGATTTTTACGACACACTTTTGATTTTTGACAAATTTCGCAATTTTTGATAAATTTCTCTACGTCTTTGGTTAAGCCAGTCCAATTGTACTTTTCTTTAATACGTCTAATGGTTTCATTTATACCTCTGTGTAAATTATTTTTACCTGAGTGATGTTGGTCTAGTATGATAGGAATTTCGTCTTTGTCTGGTGTTTTGACGATATTTTGGCAAATAACTAATTTTAAATCTTGTTCGCAAAAATAAATGAAAGCATTTCTAATATTGGTAAATCTAAATTGTTTTCTACATGAAAGGTTTGAGAGAGATCAATTTCGTTTTTTAATTTGTATAATAGGATGAATAAACATTCTATTACTCCGTCGAAAGGCAAAGGGACTATAAAATACCTTCTTTTTCTCACAGATTTGCTAGTGAGAAAAAGTTGAAATTTACTGTGTTAACTTTATAGGTTGTAAAATCAGGATTTTCCTCAAATATATCTTCTATTATTTTATAATGAAGATCTTCTAACTTATTTTGTTTGAAAAAGGTAATGATATTTTTATGGTCTCGGTCTAATAATTGTTTATTTGTAAATTTTATTTTTGAATAATCAATTAAGGATTTTGTCTTGTATAGGTTAACAAAAGTTTCGAATTCATTTGAAACTTGTTCTTTCGTTATTTCGTCAGAATTAGGTTCATCTTCGTCATTGATTTCTATAGTTTCGTCTTCATCTGAATTGTTTGCGGCTAATATTTTGAAATTTAATTTGGAACATTCTTTAAAATGGTTAATTTTTATTCTAGAAAGAGCATCGGCGTTCTTATTGATTTTGCCGGGTTTGTAGACTATTTCGTAATCGTACTCTTCTAGTTTCAAGCGCCAGCGAGCGAGTCTGCTGCCTGGATCTTTGATTGAGAATAACCACGTCAAAGGTCGGTGGTCGGTAACTAGTTTAAACTTTCTGCCAAAAATATACGGTCTGAAGTGTTTTACTGACCATACTATAGCTAACAGTTCACGTTCTATCGTACTGTATTTAGATTCAGCACTACATAGTGTTCGAGAAGCATAAGCGATAGGTAGGTCTTTTCCTATGGGTCCTTGTGAAAGTACAGCGCCAATAGCGTATGCACTTGCGTCTGTTGTTAGTAAGAATGGTTCGTCGAAGTTAGGGTAAATTAAAATTGGGGAGGATATTAAAGCTTGTTTCAATTCGTTAAACGAATTTTTGCATCGAGTATCAAAATGAAATAAAATGTCTTTTTGAAGTAATTTAGTCATTGGTTTTGAGATTTTTGCGAAGTTTGAAATAAAGCGTCTGTAATAACCAGCAAGTCCTAGAAATGACTTGATTTCTTTTTGATTTTTCGGTTCAGGGAAATTTTGAATACAATCGATTTTCGCGGGATTCGGTTTTACTCCATTTTCAGTTATAACATGTCCTAAATACGCAACTTCCTTTCTTAGGAATTCACATTTGTCAGGTTGAATCTTAAGATTCGCTTTCTGAAGACGTTTAAAGACTTCATTTAACCTAGAAATGTGGTCATGGATTGTTGGCGAATAAATAATGATGTCGTCCATGTAAACGAGACAACGTTCATTTTGAATTCCCAATAAGATGTTATCCATCACTCTTTGAAACGTTGATGGAGCATTTTTTAATCCAAATGGCATACGTACAAATTCAAAATGTCCATTTTCGACTGTGAAAGCGGTCTTCTGAATATCTTTAGGATCAATTTCAATTTGATGGAAACCGGATGCTAAATCTAAAGTAGTGAAATATTGGCATCGCCCTAATTGATCAAGTAAGTCTGAAATGTTCGGAAGGGGATATTTGTCGTCTATTGTAACCTCATTTAATTTTCGATAGTCGATGACTACACGCCATTTCTGTTTTCCAGAAGCGTCAATTTTTTTCGGGACTACCCAAACTGGGGAGGACCATGGTGATATTGAATGTCGAATTATACCTTGGTCTAACATTTTTGAGACTTGTGTTTTTACCTCTTCTTTGTGAATTTGTGGGTATCTATATGATTTTGTATAGGCAGGTTTAGCATGATTAGTGTCAATTGCGTGTTTAATTTCGTTTGTAAATGATAATTTATCACCTTCTAAATAAAATATGTCCGAAAATTTAAGACATAAATCTGTTATTAAATCTTTTTCTTCATGATTTAGATGTTCTAATCTTAATTGGTCTAAAATAATTTGTTCACGCTCAAAGTTATCGTTTATAAAATTATCCTGGTTGCTATCATTAATATTTAATATTTGGTTAGAATTTTGAAATGGTTCGAATTTTAATTTGGAAAAATTTACATTTTTCGGCATTGCGTTTGCATTGACAACTGATGTTAAAAATTCACCTTCGTGATTTATTCTTACGATGGAATTTGGAAGTCTTACTCTGTCTATTTCTTGCGCTAATAGTATAGCGTCAGTATTTACTAAGTTACATTTTAATTTAACAATTTGTTCTGTACGAGGTTCTAACGAAATATTGTTAGCAATATCAAAATTATCTGTACATTCATGAAGTGAATTTTCAGTAACTTTGAAAAGTGGAATCGTCTTAAAGTCAGTAATAAGTTGTTTGTTTTTCAAATCAATTATACAATTGTAATGCTCTAGAAAGTCGGAACCTATAAGTCCGTCGAATTCTATATCCAAGTTGTGTATGTATACTTTATGTGGGTTACCAATTTGAAATGGAATAAGTGTTGATTCGTTTATTATAATTTTTTGGTTTGTTATTCCTTGAACAACATTTTCCGGGGATCTTTGCTTATAATTTTCGCATGTTTTTTGTTTGAAAATAGTTAAACCAGCTCCAGAGTCAATTAAAATTTTAAATTTATTTGTGATGTCCTTTATATAATAAAGATTTTTTGAGTTTACGGTTAATAGCGGGTTTAGAAAAATATTTGTTCGGGGAACTTCACATCGGGGTTGTAATTCTGCAAATTCATTGTTTGAATTTGGTTTGTCAATGTGTCCAGTGTTTGGTCTGTTTGATAGTCCGGGGGATCGGTTGGAAATGGGGAATCGTGAAAATTTTCGTTAAACGTTATTTGTTCTTGATTATCAGTATAATCAAATTGGTCACATTCTCCATTGTCGCTGTAAGTATTCTGGCTATATTGATTAGCAGTATAATCAATATCATTAAAGTCATGCTGATAATTATTTGAATTTTCGCTTGGTAAATTATCATAATTAACATGATGAGTTTTATTTTGCCTATTAAAATTTGGGTTTGATTGGGGTGCTGATGGCCTGTTTTGATTTGAGTAATTTTGATTTTGTCTCATTGAATTTTGTTGAAAATTCGGACGATTTTGTTGAAAGTTTTGATTTTGTTGCTGAAATGGTCTCTGAAAGCTAGGGCCAGGTAAATTTCTTGGTGGATAGCTAGGGTTTTGTCTTTGCTGAAAGCTTTGCGAATTCTGTTGAAAGTTTGGTGGAAAATTTGTTTGTTGAGTATTTTGTGAATTTTGTCGTGTGCGACATTCACTAATAATATGTCCCGTACGTTTGCAGTATGAACATAATTTTTGTTGAAGAATTGGCTTCTTTATTTGACTTGAAACCGTGTTTGATTGCGTCTGATTGGGTCTTTGAAATTTTTGGTTTTGGAAATAGGAGAGTTGCAATTCTCTCCTGACTCTATTAGTAGCTGAAAGCATATCTTTCGGATTGCCTGCTCTAATAATTTGTCCAAGTCTAGGTTCTAGACCGGTAAGAAGTGTATTCAGCGTCATTGTTTCTATTAAATTAGCTTGCGCTGTTTTTTGTTCGTGGGTCAAAGATTGTTTTTGTATCCCTGCGTGCATTTTTGCATTGTGAGATTGTAAGCGCGAGATAAATGTTAATGCCGATTCGTTTGGTAATTGATGTATACGTTGCAGATCTTGAATTAAGGAGGTCAAGTCACGGGAATCGCCAAAGTGCATGGTCAACAAATGTTTTATCTCACTCCACGTTGCTGGATTTCGTGAATTTATTAGTTCGGCGGCTCTGCCACGTAATTTATTTTTCACATGGATAGTTAAAAGTAACTTTTGGTCGGCAATGGCCATGCTGAAGGCGGTGTTACATGAATTGAGAAACGTTTGTAAGAAGATCTGATTACCATCGTAATCAGGAATGATTGAAAATATTTCTGATAACCTGTAGGGTTCTACATCGGTTAAATTTACATTAGATTCGGCAGGGGCATCGTTTGCGGTTGCCATTGTAATGTGATTTGCGTTGAAAAAAAATAAGTATATAAAATGTGTACGAAAGTACAAAGAAATGTGAATGTATATTCGCTACGTTGGAATATAGAACTGTTTTGAAAAGTATCGGTTTGATTACTTTTCTCGTTGCACAAAAATACAATGAATACAAGAATGCGAGATGATTCTTAAAAGTTTGTACTTACATGAAGCTGCACATGGGCTTGGGCTTGTAGGTACTTCTGCTTCAAGAGATTAGGATCTGCCACCACGGTGAGGGAATCCTCCTTGTTCTCGAAGTCTGGCTCGTCTAGTTAGGCACCACGAAGATGTTCTCCTTGTTCTAGAGAGTTGCACTTCCAGTTAGGCACCTTGTTCCGGGATGTTTAACAGATCCTACCGACTGCGCCAATTTTGTTATATTGCTTGTCGCAATAATAACTTTTTAAAAACTTTATTACAGAAAATGGATAGTTGGAACTATCCTGACGAAAAATAAATATGAGTGAGTTAAATTTAGACTTTACTGTTTGAATACAGATACTACACTTGACGTAGAATCATACTACACTAAATACAATTTGCTTTGAAATGTTCTTTTATAAACTATATAATGCAAGTTCAGCATGCAGGTGGGCAAGCGACAGCTTGGTCAACGGCTATTCTGCATTATGTGCTGATAAGCGAAATATAATGCCATGAGAAAGGATGTGTCATATAATATGCACTGATATGGAAATCTAAATAATAAAATGTAAGTTATTATAAGCTGCTATGAGTTTCATATAACATATATATATATATATATATATATATATATATATATATATATATATATATATATATATATATATATATATATATATATATATATATATATATATACGTGTATGGCTATATATACAGTTTATACCGTATATAGCTATACAGAGTGTCTCGCAATAACGTGTACAATGATGGAGGACTACAGATTCCTGGACCTAAAATAGATAGAATATGACTAAGTCACCGATATCTTAAATCGCTTCGTATGGCCGCTAGATGACCTCAAAGTACGTAAGAAAAACTTTAATTTTGTAAATAACCTAAAGGCCTAAAATTACTTGCGTGTTTCTGTGAGACCTTTGATCTGTATTGCTATATCTACAGTACATTGCTATATATATATATATATATATATATATATATATATATATATATATATATATATATATATATATATATATATATATATATATATATATATATATATATATATATATATATATATATATATATATATATATATATATATATATACGTGTATGGCTATATATACAGTTTATACCGTATATAGCTATAAAGAGTGTCTCGCAATAACGTGTACAATGATGGAGGACTACAGATTCCTGGACCTAAAATAGATAGAATATGACTAAGTCACCGATATCTTAAATCGCTTCGTATGGCCGCTAGATGACCTCAAAGTAGGTAAGAAAAACTTTAATTTTGTAAATAACGAATGCATATTAATCGCTTTTGATTAATTTTGGGGGATGAACTTTTGCTCTCCATCGACACATTTTGGTGTTATACAGAGTGTTTTTTAAAACTTGCAGCTCCTAGATAATTGATGTAGGGTGATAATATCCGTTCATAAGTTTTCCCCTTTGTGCAATAATGACAACTATTTTTTATTTAGAGGACATACCATTTGGGTTTTTTAGGTCTCTTAAGAATTATTATTAAATTAGCGGTTTAGGTACTAAAATATTCTTTAAATGTCCATATTATCTTGCCACCCATAGTACAACACTCAACGAAGTGCTAGGTACTCATTAGTAGATTGGCCATGCACAAAAATGTCACTGCTGTCAAGTTAAAATAATGGTGTTGGGTTTCTGTCAAGGAAACTGCCGACAAAGTGTGAGGGTGTATAGTGAACGTTACCCAAATAGACAGGTGCGTCAGCTACTGGGTGTTTTACTTTATGTCAGGGGTTATTGTTTATTTCGTTGTTTTTCCCTCTTTATCTTTTATGTGTGTTAGGGAGGGATATTTCGGAGGTTGTCTAAATATTGGTGTCATTGCTTTATGGATAGTGGGATTTGGATGGTGTGTAAGTTTATTGATAAAGTTGGGGATGATTAAGTATGATTTATATATTTAGGTGGCTGTCTTAATGGTTGTTTGGTTAATTATTGTGAGGATTTCATTTTTTTTTATTTATTTATTGTGCTGTCTATTTGTTTTGCCAATTTGAATCTAAGATCTACGTATATTTACCCCTAGGTATTTTAGTGAAGTGATATTTTTAATATTGATGTTGTTTATGGTTATTTTTAATTTCTTGGGATGTGTCTTTTCCATATGAAGACAGTGACTTACGTCTTTCCTTCGTTAACGATTTTTTTTTTCAAAACAGTTTATTTGATAATTAAAGAACAGCGCAAATATCACCCCACCGACGCATACAAAGGGCCGGCGTCAGTATATATATACATGTGTATATTAATTTCTTGTTATGCCGACTTAGTCTGCTATTCCTTGCCATCAGAGGATAGAGATATCTTGACAAGAAATAGACTTTGCGTATAATTTATTTTATGTGCGTTGTAAAAGTCAGTCTTTTATCCAAAATAACCCCTAAGTATTGTTTCTTCTGTACAGAAACCCCCAATTTTGATAGGCGTGATTATTCTATTGTCCCTAAATGTGTGTGTGTAAATACCATGGTCTCCGACTTCTCGATATTCACCCGAATCCTCCACCTATCATAGTACCTCGACGCCCTTACCATATGCGCCTTTATTAGCTGGTTTGCAGCATGTGCGCTCCAGGTATGGACGTATATGGCGGTACCATAGGCGTATATGGCAAATATCGTATTCCGGAAATTTGGAAACTCGGAGACAAAGATGTAGAATAGCGCGGCACGACTCTTGAGGAACTCCCGCGTATGTCTCTCGTTGTGAAAAGTTTATTTCTCACTCGTACTTGTAGCGTTCTTCCGCTTAGGTACGCTTGAAGCTTGTAACCGAGGCCCAAAATAGAGGCGTGGTCGAATGCCTTCTCGATATCAAGAAGTACCAAGGTAGTGCTCTTGTTATAGTTGTACTGCCGCTTTATTTACATCGCTAACTGTTCGTGCGACTTGTTGGGTAGTGTTTCTACCCTTCCTGAAGGCGAACTGATGCTCGTCTCTAACTACGCCCATATCCTGTTGTATATTACTAATAGGTTTTAGAATGATTTACTCCACTAGTTGGGATATAGATGAGAGCAAGGATATGGGACGATAGCTGCTAGCAGTTTTAGCATTCTTGTTCGCCTTCAGAATGGATACTACCACAGCACTTTTCCACCCTCGCGACCAGTGATATAACCGCAAAATCGCGTTAACAATGTAAACGAGGTGTACAATGCCCTTCCTTGGTAGGTTCTTGAGCAGACAGCATTCAACCGATTCAACGCCTTCCCTACCTTGTTGTTTGGTAAAGTTTTAATCAAAGACTCAATTTCCGAGGGTTTTGTTATTAGATTTTGGTATTCTTGTCTGGAAATTCTCTTGGAAATTCTGATTTATAATTGGGTTTATTTCTTTTGAATACGGTCATGTTCGTCCTTGTTTTGTCCATTCTAAATGTGCACATTTTCATATTGACTAGCTAATAAATTTAATTTCTGTGTCAAGTATGCCTGTCCTTGTTGGTCTAAGAGGGTAGATACTAGATATGACATCCCGGGTGTTTTTTAGTGTCCTAGTTATCTTCCAAAGTAAATTATCCTGCGAGTTTAAAGCCGCTAATTTGCCCTCCAATTTTGGTTTATGTGATACTTATGGCAGCGCGTATGGCCCTCATCATGTCGATCTTCGCGCCGACATCGTTTTGTTGCCAGCTACGCCGCAACCGATTTTTTTCCCGTATATACCGCTTGACCATGAGGATTTCCCCTCCTCCCCAAAAAAAAAAATACCGCTTGACCGCATCATCGAGACGGTCATGATACGGGTTTATAAGAATAGTTTTGGCAACAGCTCTTCGCTATCTTAAGCGTGCTGGTGAATCTCTCCACCTCGTTCTCCAGATCGGCTGTCGTGACTATATTGGGCTATATTGTTGTTTAAACGTATTTTTTTTATTTATTTGGTTCCGAAACTCTCGCCAATTTGCGTTTATGTACGCCGTAATTTGGTTTTTGTCATCCTCCCTCGACATGTTGTGCATGGTGATCACTATAGGGTTATGTTCGTGAGCTCCATCATCGCTACGGGAAGCGATGAGTTGCCCACGCACTTATTGATCACCAAGTCGAGGATGTTAGGAATGCCGTCGTTATCTGGTTAGCAAGTAGGAGAGTCAGGATATTCTAGCACGACATTATTGTTGTTAATGTAACTAATGAGAGTGTTGCCATTTGCGTTAGGACGTTGACAATTCCATGCGGCATATCTAGCGGTAAAATTGCCTATGACACGTCCTCTGGGGCCAGTATTCACAGTGCCAGTGTTGTTTAGGTGTGCTGTTGTAAAAGTATTAGCCGATCCATTATAAACAGATGTAATGTATGCCTCCATCCAGCGTTATGCTAACGTTTTCGAGGCTTGTGTTTGGTGTTGCTTTGTATGTGTGCGCAATGTCAGTTTTTACCAGGATTGATACACCTCTCTATTTACATATTTTCCTGCCTTTGCGTATTACCGTATATCCTCGAACATTGAACTTGTCTAGTAAGTTTGGTCGCATTAAGGAGCATAATGTCGATCTTATGCCTCATCATTTAATTGATTAAAAATGGCACTTTGTTGGAGATGCCGTTCCAGTTCCACGAGGAAATGATAAAATTATTATACATTGTTAGAAATGTCTACTGAAAGTTCCCTTATCCTCTCGAGCATCTGCTTTATGTTGATGAACTGGCCCAACTTGACGATTTCTTAAGATAGTTCCTCTATCGGGCTGCATTCTGAGGTCCTTGGCTCATGCAGTTGGGGTCTTGTTGGGCATTCTAGACGTTCGGATTGTCTACTGCCGGCTTAATTTCTATCCGCGCGTCCTGGATGTGGCGAAAATGTTCTTTCGTAGAGCAGACCGCTTCCTGGGACCACTCCTGCCCCACGCATTCGTTGTAGGCTCTGGTGCCTTTAGGTAGCGCATGGAAGGGGCGGGGCTACGAGGGTATATTTCTTTAGGGCATCTATCTTGGGCATGTAAATTTTACATACCGTTGAATTTGAGGTATGATTACCATCACAGTTACAACACTTGACGGGGTTCGAGTCTCCTCCCTGTCGCACTCCTTAGGTAAGTGGTTCTTGACACACTTGAGGCATCTGGGATCCCCGTGGCACTTGGTAGTTGGGTGTTTCCATCTCTGGAACCGATGGCACTGAGTGATAACCTTATTATCGGCATGTCGCTCCCATTGGACGGCATTGTATTCCATAATTTTCACATATCTCTGAATGTGTTTCAACATAACGAAGTTGTCCGTCACTACCATGTAGCTATTACAACGGGTTCCGCTCATCTTATACATGGCTTTGATCTTCAACTGGTAAGGGTACGTTTATGTTGCAAATGCGAGCTGCGAGCAGAGCAGCGCTAAGAGCGGCGATTAAAGCAGACATATTCTTTGCTTGCGTTGTTGTGTTTATAATGGAGCTGTGAATAACGACAATGCCAGTGCTTTTTGAGGCGTGAAGGTAAACGTGTGCAGTTATTAAATAATGGATTCTGAAGACGAAATATTATTTTCATCGGGTGCTCTCAAATGGTACCTCTTGCAAAAGTGTCAATCAAGACGTCAGTATGTGGCACATCCAATAAATACGAAGAGAAGGGAATTTGGGGAATTTTTTTATTTATACAATGAACTAAGGAACCATCCTCCAAAATTTTTTGAGTATATGCGCATGGAAATAGAAACCTTCGATTATATTTTATCCAAAATCCAGGATAAACTTAAAAAAGAACGGTGTAATTGCCATGCCAGGCCGATATTACCAGAAGAACTACTTGTAGTTACATTAAAGTAAGTCGAACAGGGTGAATATACTTTGAAATATTTATTTATTAAAGAACATGAACTAAAACAAATGTGTAGGCAGTCAGTAAAGGTAAAAATCGAAAAAAATACAAATTAGTATATGTTTGGTTTGGGGTGGTGGGAGTATTTTACGACAACTGGCTATACTGAGGTATGCTGGTACTTCCATTGTCCATAAATTGTTGAGTAACCTGTAATACTTACATCCGGTATGACATTTTATCAAACAGGGATATATATTTAATGTGCGGTAGGAGCGATTTAAAAAAAATTAAATCATCGTCTGCCTCATCTTTTGGAGCGTTTTTTTCTTCTAAATACATCAGTTTGCGTGCTTCAATGTGTAGTAGTGCCTTTCCTATATCATCCCCTGGACGACGTCTCTTTCTATTTGCTTTTTGAGGTAACGCTGAAGGTGAGGGTGACGCTATACCATGAACTTCTTCACTTAAAGCAGGGGATTCAGGGGGCAATTCAGTAAAGTCCTCTTCCTCTTCTGCATCATCTTCAACACGCGAAGCTTCTGTTTCCTCAGAATTGGATAATAGTTCTAAATTATCGTTCGGCACATGTAAATTTCCTGACGATGTTCTTGGAGTGAACTGGTCTTTCAGAAATTTGAGGCTTTCGAAATATTTCCACGAAACCATAGCACATGACGATCCGGCATCGCCAGATTTCGGTTTAGGAAATCCTGCCAAAGTAGTTCGAAACTTATCCCGTAATGTTTTCCATTGTTTACGGACTGTTTCCCCTACAACAAATAATATTCTATTGCAAAAAGTTATGTTTAATTCTGTACTTTGTACATTTGGTTGCGTCATTTGTTTATCAGAATATGATTTTTTGTAGGTATATGTCTACGGGCCAGTCTTTTCGAAGTTTGGCATTCTCATTCCGCATGGGGCCGGCGACTGTTGCATGAATCGTAAAGGAGATAGTCATTGCTATTTGGCAAACTTTACAACCTTTGCATATGAAAATACCGACTTCCGAAAGCTTCAAACAAATTGCCGAAGATTATTATAAATTATGAAATTTCCTCAAATGCGTGGGAACGATTGACGGGAGGCATATACGTATTTTGTGTCCAGAACATTCTGGCACTATGTTTTATAATTATAAAAACTATTTTTCGGTCGTCTTGCAAGGTACAGTGGACGCTCATTACAAATTTATTAATATTGACGTCGGAGGTTTTGGTATGCAGAGTGACGGGGGACTCTCAGAAATTCTGCGTTATTTTTGAAATTAACCGATGGCCAATTACATATTCCGGAACCAGCCCCGTTGCCAAATTCTAATATTACAGCTCCTTACGTTTTTTTGGGCCACGAGGCATATCCACTTTTGCAAAATCTTTTAAAACCGTACAGTCGGAATTAACTAAATGCAGATAAAGAATACTTTAATTCACGCCTTTCTCGAGCCCGGAGAACAGTAGAATGTGCATTCGGAATCATTTATTCTAAATGGCGCATTTTAGGGAAAGCCATTGAAACATAACCGGATGTTGCTGATAATATCGTTAAATGCATATGCGTTCTTCACAACATGATAATAGACAGAGAAGGTATGGAACACCATTTAAATGATATTTCAATGTTTCCTAATGCTAATGTTCGAAATTATGATATTGGAAGACCAATATCGGCAGCACAACAAATCCGCGATATATTCAAAACCTATATTTATCGGAATCCTATAAGAATTGATAAGACTTATTTTTTTTTGACGAGGAAACAACAATGTATTAATTTGAAAAGTGAGGTTAGACTTACGTTTGGTGTTTAATTTAGTTACAATTTCGTCCCATAATTTGTCTAATATGTACCGGTTATGGTGCTGGGGGTTTCTTTGATCCCATAGGGCCGGTCTAACGAATATTTCACTAATTAAACGCTGAATATCCATCGCAAGAGCAATGCAATTACCAAAGACACTAGCGACGATTTGCAAATACAAATCTTTCTTTGCTCTGCGTCGCTCTGCGCGCTATGATCGTTGCTCCTACATAAACACTTGCATTTAAAACAATGTTAAGGTTATCGTCGCTACGCTCTGCGCGTTGCTCTGCTCGCAGCTCGCATCCCCAACATAAACGTACCCTTAGACTGCTCGAGTTAGGATTTAATATCATCTGTAGTAATGCCGTGGTGATGGAGGCCTCGTAGAACGAATGCGTGGGTGTTGCATGTTCGTGGGGTGAAAGTACGCTGGGCCAGCATGCGTCTCTTGAAGCTTTCCACTGATGTACGCCCATCTTCGAGTGTCTCGGTATAGAGGATAGCGTTATTTATTACCTGTTTTCAGTGGAACTTCGCTTTTAGATTTATTTTGAGATATTCGGATATCTGTTAAATTGTTAAATGCACCGCGGGGGTGCATTGTTAAATAATCGGGGGTGGTTTCGTGTCTCTGGGTTCCTCTTCCCCTTCTTCTGGTTCTGTTTCGTGACTGGGGTGGCCTGTGGAGGCCTCGGATGCTTTATTTTCATTAGGTTGGTTGGAATTCGTAAACTTTGAAATTTGTTTTGCGTTTCCACCTCTGCAGAGGGCTTTGTTGGGCTGATACTTTTTTTTTTCGTAGTGTTAGGATATATGAACGACGTCCCTGTTCGGTGATGCGTCGCTTCTTGATAATTTGCATACTTCTTCAAGTTTGGTTGTATTTTCTGGACTTAAGTCCACTTTGGTAGGAGCTTGTATTTGATGATTCTCCCTTAGTTAGGGGTTTAGGGAAGCTTTTTGGGCGAGCCATTTCTGACTCGCAAGCAGGAGCTCTGTTTCTGCTACTTTCGTGCCTAGAGCGTTGCTATGCGACGCTGCTTCGTTAACGTGTAAGTCTCAGTTCTTGTAGTAGTTTAATATGTTTTTTGTCTGATGTTGCATGAGTCTTTGTAGTAGTGGAAGGCTTCGTGTCGTCGCTATTGTCGCTGTGTCGTCCGCGTACAATGCAACAGTGGTCCTGTTGTCGGTGGGGTTTGGGATGCACGGGTGTAGAAGTTAAATAGGGTTGGTCCCAGCGAACCCTGTGGGACTCTTATTTTGGAATTACTCTCAACAGTTTTGGAAAGGGCTCTTGATTACGTTCTTCATACTACATCATAACCTAAGAAGAAGAAGAAAAGAGGAAGATAAGATTGTACATAATTTACATCAACGTGACTTACTACCACCATGTAATGAGAAATTCCGAAAGAAGTGTAGAGGAAAATTTGAGTTCAATATGAGGCTCAATATATTAAAATCATTTTAGAAGTTAAATTTTTCTCAGCGGCGTCTGTTTCTAGAGTCGTACATTAAACAAGACAATGTAAAGGTTAGAACAGCTGGTACAGTGCCGTTCAATTGAAAGTAAACGACTCTTATGAGAAATTTTGGAAATTTTCCCATTGTGAAGCAGGCTTTTGTAAACATATCACAATCAAAATTATTTTAGGTTGAAGTATCTTGTCAGTTATAGGGTGACAGCATTTTATATACAGTATTTATTAAGGAAAATCTATATGGTAAGGACGTCTCTTGTAAAAAAATCCATTAAATTAACAAACTAACTGACAACTTAAGGAAATTCCTATGAATTAATATTTGGTCCAAGCACCATTCGCGTTTATAACTTTTTGAAGCCTATTTCTCATAGACAATATTAGTGTCCTGATGTAATCCTCGCCAATATTTTCCCAGGCATTTTCAATCGCCAATCACAGTTCTTCTACGTTCGCTGGTCGGAAATTTCTGCTATACATGTCTTTTTCCATTTGTGCCCATACATTTTCTATCGGATTTAAATCCGGCGACTTAGAGGGCCAAGGCAGAGTGTTAATATGGTTTGTATTCAGCCATTCAGTAACAACTCGTGATTTGTGAATAGAGGAATTATCCTGAAATATAAATTTAATTGAAACATGGAAAAAGTAAAGAGGAAATAAAAATATTTTCCTGCTGGAAAGTGAAGTTCTCGGGATATATAATGGAAACGGAAGGTAACATAACATATCCCAAAATGCGAACGTAACTTTGACCACTAAGCTCTCTGATTCTCCAAGTAACACCTGCTCCTTGGCAACATATCCATGCCCACACGTTGATAGAGAAGCGACCACTATAAGCTGTAGGATTTATATAGCGCTCTTCATATTGGCATTTTCTTGGACGGTATACACGCAGAGCCATCATAGCAGGATTGAAAAACTTTTTCGTCCGAAAAAATTGTGGTGTCCCAAAAGTCCTGTGGAACACAAAGTTTAACCTCTGCTCCTTATGCCGTGACAACAGAGCAACTTTATTTGCAGCCGAAAAATTCTTCAGTTCAGATGCTCTGATACGTCGTCTTGCGGTTTTCACCGAAGCAGGAAAATTTGTTAAGAAGCAGGCAGTCACTGCTGTATCAAAAGGATTCTCTCGGAGGTGGTCGAGGACGAGTTCGTCTTCCTCCATAGTACTGAATTTCGGACGGCCCCCTCTATGGACGTACTCAACAGTTCCTTCTGCATTCCATTTTTGCTTAATTTTGTAAATGCAACCTTTACTCACATTCAAAGTATCTGCAACTGCTTGCATTGACCATCCGTTCTGCAGTAACATCACAGCTCTCATTTTTTGCGGTTCAGTTAAGCGCGGCATAATAATAATAATAATAATTATAAGGAAAACTTCAAAACAGAATAATTATTAGTAATCTGACAAATAAAATTGACAATCAAGTTTTGATTACCTGAAAGCCTGTTCCACATTAATTAAAAAAATCGTTTACTTTCAATTGAACGGCACTGTACCAATTCTCAGCGAAATTGTACCCTTAGGTATTATTTGCCACATCTCGGATCAACAAAAGCAGAGGAAATTTTAGTGTGTAAACCAATGTGTCTCCACCCTCTCGGTATGAAACGGGACGGTATAATCACTGAACATTTGAGAGTGAAGAAGAAGTCTGATATTACTGGACAATTAAAACTGTCAGATGAACGAGGCAGCAGTGCAAGAGAGACAATGAAGATTAAGAAAGATATTTTAGATAACAGAATTCATAGCTGTGATGTACTGCCAACTCTAAAGGTTTAAATATTATCTATTTAACAAAGAAATAATGTCATTAATAGTTACAGCAGTTAGGTATAAATTGTTACAAATATTACAAACTATTTTATTTTCCTTCCTCTCTAACATACACATTCGAGATAAACAATAAGGTAGCCCTGTGATTTGTCAATAGTAGGATGTTTCAAGTTACTACAGAGCAAAACAATTATTTTGCAACATTACTTGTCTATATGTTCTGAAGTTATTGGGATATATCTATCCCTCATTATAACTACAATATTTATCCCAGACGTACTTACTGACATAATACTTGTAAAGGGTGTCTCAAAATTAACGCAAGATTTGAATTTGCCGCTATTTGTGCAGTAAAGTGTTGGCAACCCTAAATAAGAAACAATTCGATAGCTGACAGTTTAGGGTTAGTAAAAATGGATCGTTACATAGAAGTTACGATAGAACAACGTGTCTTCATTATTGAACAATATTTCAAAAATAGTGAAAGCTTGGCGGATCCGTTGGAGACGCCAAACACACTGGTCGTCCAAGAACAAGCCGTTCAAATGTCAATATCGAAGCAGTGCGTGAGAGTGTCGGTGACAATCAAGGAACCTCAATTCGGCGTCGTGGACAAGAATTGCAAATTTCAAGAAGCTCTATACAGCGTATGCTCACTAAATATCTGTGTCTCCATGCTTACAAGATTCAATTAACGCAACAACTGAAGCCTAATGACCATGCACAGCGAAGGGAGTTCGTTGAATGGATTATTGAACATCAACAAATGAATGCTGATTTTTCGAGCAACAGCATCCTGTTTCTGTTCTGATTGTTGAAAAACAAATGCATCCACAACGTGTCACTATCTGTTTGGTGTGGATTTTGGGCTGGAGGCATAATTGGACTATATTTTTTCGAAAATGGGGCTGGTCAGGAAGTGACTGTTACTGGTGCTCGATATCGCGACATGATAACAGTTCTTTATGCCGAAATTGGATGATATTGATGTGGCCAATATGTGGTCCAACAATACGGTGCCATATGCCATACAGCCCGTGAAACAATTCAATTACTGCATGAGACATTTCCAGGCCGTGTACTCTCGTTTCGGTGATCAGAATTGGCCCCCTAGATCGTGTGATTTAACACCATTAGATTTCTTTTTATGGGGTTATTTGAAATCACAGGTCTCATAGACAGGCCCGCAACCACCCGTGCATTAAAGGAGGAGATTCAACGCTGCACCAACGAAATTTAGCCACATTTATGCAGAATGGTCATGGGAAATTTCGACAAACGAGTGCGTATGTGCATGCAAAGCCGTGGAGGCCATTTGCCCGATGTGTTATTCCAGAAATATCCCTATCCTATGTACTTTATGATTCAATAAAAAAATAACGATCAAAAGTCTAGAAACTGTGTTTTCTATTTAATTCAAATCTTGCGTTAATTTTGAGATACCCTTTACTTGATGCCCTTCTCCAGTTCAGTATCGTCATGTTATTTTGTGCATTAGCACTGAAATTGGTAAAACTTCAGTATAAGATATAATTCAGTATGAGAGAATACTAGAAATCTTTGTTTATTAGGCATCTGAACATGAGGTATCTAACCATGTACCATGAGGTACATGACATAAGCAATCATAATTTAACAAATAATTATTTGTCGCTTTTCGCATCGGTTGCATCTTGACTGACAGATAATAAGTATAATTTTAATATATTATAATGAAAAAAATTGCTTCAGCCTGTTACTATCAGTAGACACCATTTAAGAATGCGAAGTGTGCTATAGATCATCGAAGATCAACAGGGAGACACGATAGCTTATGAATTTCAACTCGTTTATATTTGTAAGCGCCAACTAACTGATAGTAGTTGGGTTACCACAGATATTTGCAAACAACCTACTGAATTGAAATGCATGTTTAAGATAAAAAGCGGAAAATGCGATGTTCGTATCAAATGAAATTGCAGACAATATTTTCTAATGCTTTCTTGTAAGGCAACATAACCAGTGAGACAGTGCATCATATAACATTGATACAAGTTCTTTTGTGTTGTCATAGTTGCCTTATGGCCGAGTGCACCGTGTATTAAAGCCCGGATTAATGTGATAAGACCGACTTTAATTAAAGTCGCCAATTTCGATGGCTTAAGACGGAGTTTAACGTTAAGTCTAGTCACAAATAGGTTATGTTTCATTATTACGTATTTTATGCGATTTTAGGCTATTCCTATGGCACATTTTTTTCAGTAAATGTAGAGATATTGTGGCAAGATGGTCCAGTAGCACTCATGATTCATGATAATACCCACCATCTTTAACAATAGCAGAATTAAAGCAAGATTTGAAATGAGTGAATGTAATAATTAAAAACATATTTTACATAAATATGTATACAGGACAAGGCATACTCCTCTGGATCTTTGGGACAACATAACATCATTTGGATTTGATAAACCATAATTATGAAATTGATTAGAAAATCGTGATTTCCAGAAAATCTCTACAGGAGCAGGGTCACCACTGGTCATGTATCTAGATTTCCTTTCATCGCAATTTTTTGCCTCAAATTTTTTTTGCTTTTCAAACCGTTTTAGTGAATTTTCCTTTGACCTTTTTACCAGATTTGGATACCTCGTATTAAAAACTGTTGCAATTTCTACCCACGCCCTATTTTTCTCCTCAGATGTAATCCCATCAATCTTTATATTTTCAATTTCGTGTTTTTTTCTGCAATTATTAGTAATTTTTCCTCAGGAGTAAAGTTTGAACAAGAAGTTTGCTTCTTACTTTCATCTGCCATGATTTGCTGGATAAATGTAGATAATAAAGTTGTATCTATAATGTATAATGATATCACGATCTTCGACCATACAGAGAGAAGATATATTGTTGCAAAATTAAATACCTACCTTCGAATATTCAAATTGAAATTATTTTCATGTCATTTTTCACAAAATTTTTCAACGAAATAACACAAAAGTCACTAGGCGTTCGACTTAAAAGGAAACGTTGCCACATTTTAACTGGACTTAGTTAAGTCTTTATGAATTTTTAACGGTGCATTTGAATTAAAAATAATCCTGACTTAATATTTTAAGTCGACTTAACTAAGCCCAACTTAACGTACAATCGGTGCACTCGGGCATTAAGTGCTTAATAGTTCCTCAAGCAAAACCAGTATCAAATCATTGAAACTATTTCATTAAAATTTTAGATTATAGAACATTTTCTCTAATTTTTTCAATATTTAGATATAACATAGCAATCCAATGCTGCGGTGCGTCCTTACCAGTTAGTAGAAATGCTATATCGAAATAATTGCAGAGCAGTAAATTAATTACATTTGTATATTAAATAAGGCAAATGACGCCATACCGCCGAGTTGGAAACCCCGGCCGATCGCTCGCCCAATTCCTTGACGAAATATTTTCGAGCTCGTTCAAAATTTTAAAACACCCGTACTTTAAAAGGCGATTGAAATAAAACCAGAACCCCACTTTTAAGAATACACGTGGGTATAGGCACTTAAATCCAACTTGAGTCTATTCGGATTTAATTAAAGGAATTTATTGTTCGCAGAACGATCATTCAATATAGTCCATTCACAAAGGCTCAAAGAACGGCAAACGCAGGAAAAAATATAGTTTAAATAAGCGTTGAAATATTTTGTTTTCTCGTTCATTATTTATATTTTTCGGGGTAGTAAAAGTGAGTGTCTAGAAAACTACGAAGAAAACTTTCCTTTTCCCAGTTAATCCGCTTATAATTCCAAAACTACTAATGAAAATTATCTATATAAATTTAATTGTTTGATTTTAATGTTTGAATACACCCAACACAAAAGCCTTTATAAGTAATAATAACATTTAATAACGAAAAATTATTTTAATATCATCAAAGTTTAATTGATAATAATCAATCATGTTATAATGTAAAGCAATCATATTAATCTGTTATTAAGGTGTTAAATGGCAGTTCGAGTTATTGATAATTTACATTTGCCGACACCTTAGACGCGCTCGGTCCCTCCCTTTAGATTCTATCTAAAAGCAAATGTCTGCCTTGCCCCTTTCCTTCACTACCATTCACCCTAATCTACACTCATCGAACGCAGTTACCCGATAGTTTGAGTAGGTAATATCGGTATATACCTAAGGTGACATCTAGTATTTTGCCACATCTAGCATGCTTAAGCTGCAGCACAACATTCGCTGAGAGTATTCAGCGAAGTTCAACTGTAACTTGGTAATGAAAAAAAAGCGGAAAAATTAGGGTGGAAAGCAACGAACACCGATACCGATACCCTCCTTGCAACCGAAAAACTTCTACAGCTGCAAATTTCTTGCAAATGGAATAAGGACTGCGAAGGAAGTTGTGGCTGCAATATAAGCCGGCCCACCGCTTATATTGTTCAAGGCTGTGTTAAAACTGCGACAGATATGACGCCAGCTAAGACGATGATATAAATATTCCTGATGATCAACAAAAAGGTAGCAAAGTGAAAATTTGGATTCAGCACCCCAAAAAACGTATATAACAAAAGAGAAAGAACACTCATATTTTCCCCGCTACTGACTGGACTAATATCCACGCAGACGAGATTCATACTAGGTGGCATTAATCGCACCCACCAAAAAAGCTGAAGACATAACTGCTGTATGTTACACGTTGGCAGGAATACATTGCGCTCCTAAAAAGGAAATAACATCGTACAAGTAAATTTACATGGCTGGGAATATATAGGCGTTGGGCTAATTTATTTAATAAAATGGATTACCTACATATATATATATATATATATATATATATATATATATATATATATATATATATATATATATATATATATATATATATATATATATATATATATATATATATATATATATACTCAGAGGCACAAAATTCGATCCATCTGAAATTTACCAAAAATTCATTTGAAAACATTTGAACTATAAGTTCGATTTACATGATTTTTTTAAATTGTAGATTTGTTTGTTCGGAATGCAGATGTGCTACTGAATTTCAGCTCGATTTTAATTTTTGACCATATACAAGGTGTATCAGTTAAATTGGATTTATGAATAAAGTTTGCAACACTCTGTGGAAGTGCAAGCAATAAAAAGATGAAATTTTGGTACAGAACTTTAGCGTAGTCTCTTCTTAACAATTCATTTTTTAATCCAATTTGCATCATTCCCACGATCACACAAAATCTTCGTGTTCGTGGCAATGACTTCGTCATGGCATCCGCAACTTGTTTATCCCTGGGAATATGTTCGATTTGAAGTCTTCCCTGAGTCACCTTTTCATTCAAATATGTTACATTCTACGATGAAAATATGGATTATGTGCAAGTCTCACTGCTGCAGAATTTCGCTATGCCTATTTAAAACAGAAATGTATACTTTCGCAGGGGGGAAAATGAAATATCTATTTTCTCATACATGCATTAAAAGTGACACTTTTCGTATGTATAGTATGAAATTGATTTTTTTACGAGTAAGTGAGTTTTGAGCCAGATAGAGGTTTTGAGAGCAATAACTAATATTACTTTTCGCACTCGTGCGTTAATTTCATTTTTCACACTCATTTGCGTACGAAAAGTATCACTTTTGATGCATGGATGAGAAAAATATTTATTTCTAAGTACCTATCATATACCAAATATGCCTAATAGGTGTGATATTGAATCGTGCATATATGGAATTTTCTAATTTTATATATCATTTATATCCATTTTCTTCTTGTTTTAACGTAGTACGAGACTGCATAAAATTAATTTTAATTAGAATCAGTGCATATTATGTCGTTCGCCGTTTATTTATTATCCTGCTCGGAAGGACGAGCATTGCGTATGCAAATAGTGACCTTTTTGGATTATTTATTTCCTTAATACATACATTACCCGCATTAACTACCCAGTAGGCGATGTAATGTATATGTTCTAGGCCTATCTTCCTTTATCTGGGACATAATTTTCACATAATTGGGAATATTTACATAGTGATTATGAATAAATAAGCATGGTAAACTACTACACCGATAGTACCGTGATGATTATTGTGTGCGTTTTGTAAATTTCTTATTTCAATAACAATTATTTACAATAATAATACATTGAGACATCCTAAATGTAATTTTTTCCAACTGTGGAAAGTATTGTGTAATGAATCGTTTTGTACATGTAGGGATTTTTGACACCAACCAAACAATACTTATTTTTTTTAATAGTAAAGAAAAGAATCGAGGAGGAAAAACGATTTTCAGTGAACACATTTAGTAGGGGCGTCATAGGTTTTAATTTCTAATTTGGATCGAACTCATTGAAAGGGCTTGAATGAAAGATCTTAACGTATATATAGTGTGCCATTAAAGAATCCCTTTTTGTACAACTGTCAAAAAAACTTGACATTTCTGCATATCTTTGTCGCGTAAATGTTTACTTTTTTCACTGCCAAAATAATTCACAAAATAAACATGAAATATTACTTTTTGAAGGATTTATTTTTAACAGAGTCAATTATTAATTGATTATTCATCATAAAACAATTTCATTTATTGGAATAATAATTGATAGTAAAGTTTGAACCATTACTTCCAACATAAAATCCCGAAGATGTTCCATGTTGCTGCTGATCAGAAACCTTAGATATTTCTTGAAGAGTTGATTCCAAAATTTTATCAGATATTTTAATTTGTTTGGAAGAAGATGGACAATTCAATATTTTGTTAGAAATTTGTTTTTCAAACTATCTATGCTTCTGCTACGGAGGCAGATTTCCAGCCACCGTGACGTTTTATGGATATAATGTTGCCCTGCATTGGCCAGAAGAGTTACAGAGCTTCTCCTGAAACAGTGACCTATGTAGCTCTTATAAATGTCTTTTCCAAGCCATTTTGCAATCAAGCTGGGAATTTCTCCTATTTTATTTATCCCCACATGTTGGTTAATACATTTTCCTCTCGAATATTTCAAAAATAATCTGATACTTTTTGTATGGGGCGGCCGTAGTGCTGTATACTTGCGGTATATCTCAATATAATCAGAATTTGAAACAGTAAATAGGTCTTCGTATCAGGTATCTTAGCAATCAATATAGATCCAGCATCTTCAATGGCATCAATAGTTATATGTAATAATTATTCACGGCGACAAGCACCGCTGATACCCAAGATTAGGACAACCTACAAATAAAAAATATTGAAATTACTACTAATCTTTACAAAATTATGATTATATATGTACCTTATAAAGTAAATTTGTTTCGTTATCAGCATCTTGAATAAATTTATTGATATCATCCCTATATAAAATTTTAGATTTCTTTCCTCGGTATCCGACGCTTTTGTTCTTAATGAGCGGGACCAATTTTGAAAACTTCCTTATATCAATATTTTCCTTAACATTCAATGTACTTTTCAACATTGAGTAGACACCCCATAACGTAGGAGGTGTTATAAATTTTTATTTTTCCTCAAAATAGCATATACGCACATTTTCAGAAACCTTTTTTACATGTTTCTTGATGCACCATTCACTAAATTGATCATATGTTTTCTTATATACTAACTTGGATTTGACCGGCAACATATTAAATACTATTGCATTTGCTTTCTCAGATATATCTGATGAGGGATCACTACCAATATCATAATTAACATCCATCTTCTTGAAAATGACTTGAAATTGAAGGAACTACGAGCAAACACAGTCAAACACGCGGCCTGCCAACAAACCGTTTCTATAGTAACGACACAGAAAGACCACTGGATGCTGTAAAATTGTATTGGAAGTATTGATAACATTAAGGATAATAAGGATGTATGGAAAAGAGAAGTATTATTTAGTTATTTTGGACTTTTTTTTTTCAGACAGGAAACATTTTTGAATACAATTTTACTGAAAACGTTGAATAATATTTTCAAGACAACAGTCGTTTAAAAGCGATAACTTATCAGGACAAAAAACCACGTCAAGATGTGTTGGAGGTATTTATTTTTAATATATTTCAGACGATGTAAATTCACATCGAGAGAATTTTTGGCCTCGACCTTAAAAAAACACTCATTTTACGCACTTAAAACAAAAATAACTATTATTGTAAAATAATTTTGTAACGGCACTATTTTCACTCTTTTCTCAAGAATGGAAAAAGTACTGATTTTAGAAAAAGAAGTATCGAACAAAAGTTGTTCAGCGCATGATTAAGCCTTTAAAAGAATTGGAAAAAAATTTCTTGCAAAGTGAAAAAACGCCAAAAAATTAAATTTCGATAAAATATAGAAAAGATTTGTCTTTGTACGGTAATTTAATAAGTTTGCAACTAATATTCTCGCTGATAGACTGGGTTGCTCGATTCGCTATGTTAGTATATTTTTGTAGAATAGGTCCTACCTACCTATAGCTTAAGTTTTGTACTTGTTATAAGCCAAGTTTCGAATGTATAGGTTAACTAGAACGGCTGCTACGCGTTAAAAAGTGAAAGTCTCCGTATCTCGGCTTCTATTGGTCCTACAGTAATTTTCTGTTAAAATTCATATAAAAATCTGCACTGGTTGTAATTATTAATTTTCTTTTTAAATTCATATAAAAATCAGCGCAATCGAATGCAGACCATCAATACTGTCCCTGAAAAATTATAAAATAACTTAAAGGGTCAACATGGCAATGTTACCAAGCACTTGTGAGAGCATGTCAGATGAATAACATCTGCCTGTGCTGGGTCAAAGGACACACAATGCAACGGAAATATAGAAGCTGACAAACAGGCCAAGAAGGCAGCCAGCCTGAGCATCCTTGGGCCTGGTCCTTCAAGTACACTACCAGTAGTAGCGAACCTCCAATTAATAAAAGAAAACACCCATAAGACATTTAAGACGTTATGGGATGAAACAAGTAGCTGTCAGCTGGCCAGAAATCTCTTGAGATATCCCAGCGAAGAGACGGCGAGAAACTATTTGGCAATGTCTAGGTGTAAACTGCGATTAGTTACAGGAATCCTAACCGGACACTGCCGGGTACGGGAAGCACCTCTATACCATGAGAGAAAGTGACACATCCATCTGCAGAGGATGTGAACAAGAAGATGAAACAATCGAGCATGTACTTTGTGAATGTCCCTCCGTGTCATCGAGGAAGCACAAGGGGCACAATGCGGCCTAATTGCAGCGGATCTCTGATCCGCACTCCGGACAAATTCCAGATTCCAGATTCCAGATGGGCGACGCGGAAGTTGGGCCACCATAAATTTTTTCGGTGTTTTTAGGCCTGGTTGACATAGACCAGAATTCAGTAATATCTGTCACATAAATGAGTGCCATGACCTTTTGAGATGAAAAATATCGCTCTGTCACCCACATATACTTATATAGTCTTCTGTTAATATTGCCGGTTTTTTAATTTTTACTTTGTTTTGCCTAAATATGTTTCTAGTATGTTTCTCAAAAGTGTTCTGCTTATAAAGTTATAAAGTTCATTCAGCATAAAATTAATATAGACAATATCGACTCAATCTAAATATTTTCGACATTTCGCCAGGTTATTGTTGCAAATTATATTATATACCGGAAGCCAGCTGCCACTTTGAGCGATACATCCGAAGAAACCTAAGAATTTTTGCTAGTGTATATTTCGTGTTGCTAATAAACTAAGTGAACGGCAGCTTGCATGGGAGCGGTTGGTGTTGCCGCGGCAACCTCCCACACACGTATAATTATGATAAAAAAAAGCAATGTGAAGGAAGCTGAGACTTTGTAAGTACGCTTATTATGATATAAATTAACGTAAAAAAGTAGTCAGCTGATTTTATGGTGGGTTGTACGTCAGCATCCCGCTCAAACATACGAAAAATATGCGCTGAGTAAACTAATACTAAGAAAATTGAACTTAATTTGGCGAAGTGATAGTTGATCACTTAAGTGAGAGGATCAGATGTCGATGGAATATGGATTGCAGCGACCACGAAAGCGAGCAAGAGTTTGAGAGCGATGATGAGGAAGACTAACCGCATACGTATTTAAAATTAAACTGTAAATTGTGAATTGTTTTTGACCCGCTGAGTTTTTCGCAGTGGAAAGTGCTCATCTGATGCAGTGAATGATGCCGCGCGCATAGATAGCTATGCGCCGTATCTTTCAGTCGTCAGCTGGGTACTTTTCCACCGCGAAAAACTAAAGGAACTATTTTTTTCGTGAGACTATTAATGTCAACCATCACTTCGCAAATTTCAACTCTCTTAGTATTAGTTTACTCAGCGCATATTTTTCGCATGTTTAGGCGGGAAGCTGACGTACAAGCCCCCACCATAAAATCATCTGAGTACTTTTTTCCGTTAGTTTACATCATAATAACAGTATAAACAAAGTATCAGCTTTCTTGGTGTTGGTTTTTTTATCATAATTTTATGTGTGTGGAAGAACACCAGGAAAATCCACCGGTACTGCCCTCCATGTGGTAGCAAGTCAGATTGAGAAATCCCTGGTTCATAAGGAATCTTCTAAGGAGTCTTCATAGATAAAATACCTTTCCTAAAATTGGGCAGCTGGATATCCAACATGCTCTCTAAAAGAGCAGTACAAATCAGTGCAGGAGACACTGTCATAAGAGGACTGGTTGCGAAAGGCTGTCCGCAGAGAGGTGTCTTATCATCACGGCTATGGAATCTGGTTCTTGACAGCCTCCTAGACCACCTCAACATGGAAGGATTCTACACAATTGCATTCGCAGATGACAACGATACTGCTTAATGGAAAATTCGAAGGATCCCTCTGCGAGAAAATGCAGATGGCCCTAAGAATAACCAAAAATTGGTGAAGAGCATGCCCTATCCGTCAACCCCAGGAAGCGGAAATGGTATTCTTCACACGGAAAAGAAAACTGGAGCTAATGAGAGCACCCGTTCTCCTAAACACAGCATTAAATTTTGCACCACAGGTGAAATACTTAGGGGTAACTTTCGATGCTAAATTAAACTGGAATCTTCACCTCGCAAAAAGAATAAATAAGGCCTACATATCATATGAGCAGTGTCGCAGGACCGTGGGGAAAACTTGGGGAATGAAACCCAGGGTGATCTTGTGGATATACACTGCTATCATAAGATCAATGTTGGCCTACGGAGCTGTTGTTTGGTAGCCCAAGAGTCAACAAATAACAGCAAGTACAACACCAACGAGATAAATGGAGATAATGCTGTGTCTTCCACCGCTAGATCTACATCTAGAAGAAGTGGCTTTGACATGACTCGCCTCAAATCCGTTGGCATACTACCAAACGCAAGCTGTGGCCAACCAGAAGCCGCCTGTGGACTGAGGCGGTCAAAAAGATATTCCGCCTCGGCTTGTCTTTGATAAACCTTACACCATACATACTACTGGTGAAGATGAGGCCGGCGTTGAAGGTGTAATCTGTCTTCAAAGACGAATCAATGAAAAAGGAAGGAGCAGGCTGTGGTATATATTCCAGAAATCTGGGACTCCGATGCAACTGGACTATGGATAAAAATGCCAGTGTAGTACAAACAGAACTCGCTGGTATAACCATAGCCGCACAAGAGATTGCTCGCAGAGAAATAACGGGCAATACAATAAGAATCTGCACAGATAGTAGACAATCACTACTGGCCCTAAAAAATTATGAAATAACTAAAGGGTCAACATGGGAATGTCACCAAGCACTTGTGAGAGCATGTCAGATGGATAACATCTGCCTGTGCTGGATCAAAGGACACTCACAATGCAACGGCAATATAGAAATATAGAAGCTGACAAACTGGCCAAGAAGGCAGTGAGCTTAAGAATCCTAGAGCCTGGTCCTTCAAGTACACTACCAGTTGCAGCGAAACTCCAATTAATAAAGGAAAACACCCATAACAAATTTAAGACGTTATGGGATGAAACAAGTAGCTGTCAGCTGGCCATAAATCTCTTATCTGGCAATGTCTAGGGGTAAACTGCGATTTGTTACAGGAATCCTAACCGGACACTGCCGGGCAAGGAAGCACCTCTATAACATGAGACAAAGTGACACACCCATATGCAGAGGATGTGAACAAGAAGATGAAACGATCGAGCATGTACTTTGTGAATGTCCCGTCGTGTCATCGACCAGAGAATCCATATTGGGGGAACGTTGGCCTTCTATGGCCAATTTGAGGGAAATGCCACTGGGCAACATCATCACCGTTTGTAAAACATTAGGCTGGTCGATGGCCTAGGGAGACATTTCCCTCACGGAGGAAGCACAAGGAGCCCAATGGTGCCTAAGTGCAGCGAATCTCTGATCCGCGCTCCGGACAAATTCCATATTCAAGATTCCAGATGGGCGAGCCGGAAGTTGGGCCACCAGAAATTTTTTCGATGATTTTAGGCCAGGGTGACACAGCCCAGAATGCAGTCATATTTGTCACATAAATGAGTGCCATGACAATTTGAGATTAAAAATATCGCTCTGTCACCCACATATACTTATATAGTCTACTGTTAATATTGCCGGTTTTTTAATTTTTACTTTGTGTTGCCTAAATATATTTCTAGTATGTTTCTCAAAAGTGTTCTGCTTATAAAGTTCATACAGCATAAAATTAATATAGTGAATATCGACTCGATCTAAATATTTTCGACATTTCGGCAGGTTATTATCGCAAATTATATTATAGACCGAAAGCCAGCTGCCACTTTGTGCGATACATCCGAAGAAACTAAGAATTTTTGCTAGTTTATATTTCGTGTTGCTAATAAAAATAAACTAAGTGAACGGCAGCTTGCATGGGAGCGGTTGGTGTTGCCGCGGCAACCTCCCACAGACGTATAATTATGATAAAAAAAAGAAGAAAAAAAGATGTGAAGAGACTTTGTACGCTTATTATAATATAAATTAACGGAAAAAAGTAGTCAGCTGATTTTATGGTGGGGGGTTGTACGTCAGCATCAAACCGCTCAAACATATGAAAAATATCGAACGATTCAAATTTAAATTAAATATATATTTAATTCAATAAAAAAATAAAGCGGTAATCATATACCAAAATAGAAAAAATATATATACGTGGCTTTTGTGCCCACAGCTCACTCCAAGTAGTTGCTATTGTTTAAACCGTAAAATTTAATATGGCATTAACCTATTTTAAGTTTCTCACAAAGCCTTAATTACTTGGCCCAGCTGTAGAACATTTACACATATCTCTCAATAATAATAAAATATTGTTGATTGTACCTGGTAACTTTGAATCACTGCACCACAACAACGAAGATATATCTTCGAGAGAGTAAGGTCGACAGGCTAAAACAAGCCGGCAGAAAAAGGAATGATTTTTGCGGATCCCGCGTATAAATGTGCTTGCTGGGACCACGCGACATTTCGCGGGACGGAAAGGTAGGGATAACGGTAGATGGTGAGTCGCGGTAAATTTCTACAAGGTCGCGCGGTTTTATTTCAAATATTTGAAATAGGAATTCAAACATTAGTCCGTGAAGCAACCGATGTCGTGAGATAGGCGCAACGCGCCGCGCGCGTATGCGTATGAGTTTTTCGCAGTGGAAAAGTGCTCATCTGATGCAGTGAAAGATGCCACGCGCCCGCGCGCATGGCGGCTATGGACCGTATCTTTCAGTCGTCAGCTGAGCGCTTTTCCACCGCGAAAAACTAAAGGGACTATTTTTTTCGTGAGACTATTAATGTCAACTCACCTCGCCAAATTTAAACTCTCTTAGTATTAGTTTACTCAGTGCATATTTTTCGCATGTTTAGGAGGAAGCTGACGTACAAGCCCTCACCATAAAATCATCTGAGTACTTTTTTCCGTTAGTTTACATCATAATAAAAGTATAAACAAAGTATCAGCTTTCTTGATGTTGGTTTTTTTATCATAATTTTTTTATCATACTTTATGCTGACTGTCACTTCGTTTAGTAGCAATAATACTAAATGAACTAATAGAACCGATTTATAGTTTTCTTAGTTTTGATCACTCAAAATGCCCGATGGCTCCCGGTCTATTACGACTGACTACTTACTTTCTATAGATATACCTAATAATAATACCCATCGTAATACGGCATGTACCTAATGTGCCGTAGATATAGGATAATTACCCACGTTTCTTAAACGAACTCAAGTTTATCGCAACTGGAAATAAATACCTATAATGAAAATCCGTACATCATCATTTCCGACGAAAATTTGCTCCCTATTTCAACAAAGCGAGTATTAACTCAGAAGTAATCCAATATTCATTACCTCGATTGTAATAAAAATACCATTATCCTTTCTTTCGCTTCTTACTGGATAGTACACGAGAAACACCCATTTAATTAGATTATGAAAACAACATTTCTAATCTAGTGGAACGCCATGCTAGAATTTAAGTGTTATTAAAACGATTCAATTAAGTATAAGGCGGTAATCTAAAAAATCCAAGATAGGTATATTTTAATTATCCCTATACAGGCACTCGACGGCTGAGAGGTAGGTCTTGTATTCTGGTAATCGATGTAGCCATAATGTTAGAAGTAAGTTAGATATTATGTAGTTGTAGCTACTATTTGGACTATATGTTTAATGATTTATATATATCATAACGGATAAGGAACATCGAATTAGTTTCAGTATTATAATCATTTCGGTAATCATATATCCGAAAACCTACATGAAGTGATGCTTGGTCATAGCAAGTATCTGCTAACGTACAAAATTTTTCTTATAACAGAACTGCCTAGTGCCCCTAAATGTTTATTTGAAGAAATACAGAAGAATTGTAAATACAACCGAGAGTGCCTTAGGCGTATTGAATATATCAGGCACGGCTTTTTGATTAGTTCACACTTCTTATGTGTCAAAATAACAGTTTTTATCGGTTTGTGGTGACGGCTTGTAGAAGTTCAGGATGATCATAAATATGCTGAAAATGAAGCATAAATAGTCGCTAGCAGAAAACTGCAAGCAAAACTTGCGAAACTTATTTTCTAAATGAGATGTCGAGAATGGTTCTCGTGCAATAACTGATCGCCCTCAAAATCGACTACCTAGATATTGATGATTACATGATTCGGTTTAGTAAATTTTAATACATGGTACTAATATTTAAGTAATGGTTGTGTAAAAAAGTTAAAATAACTTTTTTGCACGATCAAGGTTTTTGTTCACTTACCGTTTTTGTTTCTGGAAGGGTAACACTTACCAGAACAGTAAGTAAATTGTCAATTGTATGTAATTCTCAAAATTGGTATTTTTCATCGATTTCAATTAGAATGATGCAGTCTGGAGAGATAACCTTCTTGTTGCACCCGTCGGAAAAGTTGAGAAAATGTCACTAATGTCAGGCGTACCTTCCTGAGCTCCGATTTAATTCCCCTCCCCACCCCCGCGCGAGAAGAGAGGGTAGAATCCACGCCCACTCTTCTGCCGCTGGAGATACTGGCGAGAGAAAATTTAATTTCCCAGCGTTCCAACTCGCGCGTGTATGAAAACTATTGATGCGATCGGGAATTATTATTTTTTAATTAATAGAGGAAACCTTCACCTTGAGAATGAGCCCTGGCTTAAGGGCGTAGGACGTCTCCTCGCCCTTCTACAGGGCTGTAACCTAGATTCGACGACCTGACGTCCCTAATGAACAAAATCGGTAATTTTTTTTCAGTAAATTTTATACAATTGCCCAACTTTTTCAATATGATATAAATAAACAAAAATAAACAAAAAAATAACGTTTCTATTTTCATCCCCCACGCCCGTGTCTTTGAGTTTTGTTTTTTTTAAGCTGTCCTCGATTCCTTATAAGAAAACAAAAAAAATCCATTTTTATTTTTTTAAGTCGGTACATCAGGGCCGGAGTTAAACCCGTTTAACCCTTTTCCACCCTCTCTATCCTACCATCCCTTCCCTAATTGAGTAATCAAAAAAAATTCGGTTTGTGCTTCCGATAACCATTGCCCAACAAGAGAAAAATCAGCCTCCCAATCCCACCCCCTTTCCCGTAACACCCCCATTGCTCACTATTTCTCTCCCCTTCACCCTTTTTCTTGTCCCTCCTAAAAAACAAAAACCTTAAAGCCGCTGTATCTCCGGTTCTAATGGACCGGTTTTGACGGGTCTAAAACCAGATTACGCGTATCGAGGAGACCTGTTTTTCTTGTTCAAAACATATTTCTATCCGTTTCTTCGATTACGCGTAATCTAAAAAAAACCTGTTTTCACAATATTTGAAGGGCTGCGCGCGACCCCTGGTGGACAACAATTACCGGAAAAAGTTACCAGGGGGTAGGGGGGAACATTATTAACAAGTTGGAAAAATTTTTTTTTCAAAAATGTCACTTCCGTTTGCAAACCTAGATCCGCTCCACTATAACGGCGTTTGCATTTATTGCAATAGTGCAAAAAATAGTTTAAGCATCACGAACGTTAAGGGCTATACCGTTCTCAGACAAAATGGGAGGTAAACATTGTCTTCGAACGGTAAATTAGGTACCCTTACCGTTCTTGAAACTTAATTATGGTATATGCTAACTAAGTAATATTGATTTTGGTTAGCGCCGATTGTGAAACGTACGTTAGGAAAACATGAGACTCATTCCGTGATTCGTCAGCCTCTTGTCGCCGATAGGGTCCTTCCATGTCAGAGGTCAATCCAGAGTCACGCCAAGGTACTTGTTGTTCTCCTACTGGATGTTAACGTCGTTCAGGGCGACGTATCGTGTTGACTGCTTGCGAACCCTCCGGAGCAATATTGCTTGGCTTTTCTGCGCATTTATTTTCACCTTCCATCGGTTGCACCAGTCCTCGAGAAGCGAAGCAGCTTCCTGCAGGTAGCGGATGGCCTGCCTCGCTTGCCAGGATCTGGCGAGGATGGCGGTGTCGTCTGCGTAGAGGGCTGTGGTGGTGTTGTTCGTCCTTGGCATGTCCGCGGTGTATAGGTTGAATAGGTGCGGGCAGAGTACGGTCCCCTGGGGCGTCTGTCGGTGACAGCTCTCCTTCTACTTTAGCCCGGATGGTCCGGCCACGTAGGTAGGATTGGATCAGGTTGAGGAGGGATACCGGAAAACCGGCGTCCATCATCTTGATAACCAATCTGTCATGGCATACTCTGTTGAATGCTTTGGCGATGTCCAGGAAGACTGCCCCTGTGACCTCTCTTCGGTTTTATCCCTCGGTGATGTACTCCGCTAGCCGCAGTACTTGGAGCTTCGTGGAATGACCTCTTCTGAACGCGAACTGCTGCTCTGGGATGGCATCTAGCTCTTCTGATTTCTCCTTAATCCTAAGTCCCCTCTCGCCGTGGATTAGAGGCATCGGTTTTCAGGTGGACCACAGGGCTCGCAGCACTTTCTATAGGATGTTGTCCTGGGGGTCTAGATCGAGCTGCCATCTTTCGTCTCGGTATCCTTTGAGGGCAGCCTTGACTCTCCGGTTGAGTTGATTAACCAAGTGCTTATCCACTGGATCCTGTGTCCTGATAGCGCGTTTCTTCGCTCTTCTGCGGTCCCTGATTTGCTGCTTGGTCTCTTCGGAAATTTCTCCGGTTGGGTCTGCTTCCCGTCTCACGATGGTTTCCGTTGTGCTGGCGCTTAATGCTGTGCCTATACTTATCTCGAGGCGGGCTATTGCTGCTTCGGTTGCAGGTTCGTCCTCGATTCGGGGTACTCCAATGAACCTTTGAAGATGGGAACTGTGGTATGCCCAGGTGGAGCAGGATGGGGATCTGAGGATCCCTCCCTAAGGTTCTCAAGGTGGAACTGCATAGGCACATTGCGCATGAGTGCAATATCCAGAACGTCTGGTCGCCCTCCATAAGAGGGGAAATGGGTGGGTTCCGGAGATCCCAGCGCCAGGATGTTGTGGTGCTCCAAGTACCTTCGCAGCTCTCGTCCACTCTGGTTGGTGTTATTCCAGTCCGTTGTTTTTGCGTTCAGGTGCCCGATGATGATTCCTTGTGCCCCAGGTGGTAGTAGGGCTTCCATATCCTCGCTGAGTAGTTGACTTAGCGGGGGAAGGTAGGCTACCGTGATGTTAATAGGTCCGTTGTTCTTGGTGTTTATGACCACGGCGATAGCTGGAAGCCGTATTGTCTGTGGTAAATGCAAGAGCATGGTGGTCAAGGCTGGATTTCACTAGCAGGGCTACGCCTCCCCCGTTTCAGTTTCGATCTCTGCGGTGGATCTGGTACCCTCCTACTTTGAACCTGAGATCAGGCTCTAGCCTGGTATCCTGCAAGGCGATTACCTCTATTTTGGCCCATGCTAGAAGTTCCTCTAGCTCTTCTTTTCGGGCTCTAACACCGTTGACGTTCCAAGAGGCGATCTGCAGGTCTTCACTCTATTGTCGTGAAGAGTAGGTTTAGAGCCTGTCTCAGCTGGACAATTAACTCCATGTTGATGGGCTGCTGCTTCTCGGGGCCCTCGTCGGCCTTAGGTGGGGCCTGACTGGTCTTCTTTGTAGCATCTGCAAATGAAAATCCGGTTAGTACTAGTAGCTTTTGTGCGCTTACCTGTGTTTTGTTTGTGTTACTATTGGGGCTTGTTGGGATTTTTCTGGTTGCGTCATCTTCTTGGGTGCTTTGGGGCAACCCCTGTAGTTGGCGTTGTCTCTTCTTCATCCGATGTGTCGATCAACTGCCGGTACTTGTTCTTGGACCTCTTATTTGTTGTTTTGCTTCGGCTCTGGCTTGGGGGCTCTGGCTCTCTCTAATTGTTGGCTCTGGCTTGGGGGCTGGCTCTGGGACTTCATGTCCACGTCTTGACATGACTTTTGCTGGGCCGCCTATCTAGTGAGGACTACTGAACCTGACGATTTCCTGTGTCAGCTCTTGCAGCTGCATCGCCTTATCCTTGAGTTGCTCCGCTTGGGCCTCGAGCAGCTTCCGTACCTGGGTGTTTTCTTCTAGAAGGGCTTCTACAAGGCTTCTTTGTTCGGACTGAGCAGGGCCCGCCGGAGATGTCATCTTTAGACTAGACAGGAACTCGTCTATGTCTATGATGATAGCTGCCTCATCCTCGGCAGTTGTTAGGGCTGACTGTTAAACCTGTGAAAAATAAGAAATTATCAATATGTCTTGGCAGTTCAAATTTTAAAAGCCTTGGTAGGCAGTTTAATGATTTTAAATGGAACGTCTTGTAAAAGATGGGTATTTCGTGGTGCTACCACTTCGTAGTTCTCCACTGCCGGTAATAATTCCCTTAATTAGGGTCTAACAGCCTTCTCATGTAGTTTCTGGTTAGACTGTTTTCTGCTGCACGAACACATCCGCACATTTCAAACTCCCGACTAAAACTGCGCAAACTACAAAGACAATAAAATAAAGCCTTCCGCTTAGCCACAAATACCAGATTGATAACACGCACTAGACTACCGTATTTTCGTATGGTGACATCCAAATCCTATTCGTAACGCTTTTAATATAACACTAACCACGCTTGACCCTAATCAAACTGAATTACCTGTATATAGATGTATATAATCTGACCTGTACATAATCTGTTGAACCTGGATTGACGATAAACCTGTTGTAACTATTCATCTATGTATTCTTTAAAAATAGGGTAATAAAATGCCTATCTGTGGAACACGTGACCCCTGTTATTCCGACTATCTCCACTTGCAGCTAATCGAGGCCCCTACAGTACTGCCTGTAGAGAAAATTGGTCTGTCTACACTATAAACAGACAGTGGCGTGCTCGAGATAAAACTAAGCACCAAACCAAGAAGATAACGAGATAACGATAGATGACAATTTTGAGATAAAAAATGTTCTTTGTCTTCGTTATATTGATATTCTGCGGATTATTCGCGTTTGAACACGTGTTAAAAATGTATATTTTTGTACGGATTTTTGCTAATAACTCGAAAAAACTTAGCGTTCTCTCAAAAAAGTTGTAATGACCAAAAATTAAGCTTATAAGAAAAGAGAGTGATTGTTTTTATTAATGCGTTAGGTCCAAAATAAAGGGAGTTATGGCTCGTTGAAGAAGACTCTTTTTTGAAATTTGATTCCAAATATTCAACGTTTAATAACGGAAACCTGATGCATTTCTTGGAAAACACTTGTAGAACATTTTTTGTAGTAGTTGGAAAGACTTTTAAATTGAGCAAGAGTTACTTTAATATTGCATTATAACTAAACGAGTTATGATACAAAAACGGTTTGCCTCTAAAATTTTTTAAAACAAGAAATTACTTTACTTTACTTTAGAAATTACTTTATTTTAGTATTACTCATGTAATCCAAAAGTTTGGGTTAAAAGTTTAAAAGTTTGGGTTAGAATGCGTATTTTTCGAAAAAGATATGATGAAAATGAAGCACATGTATTTGAAATTCCTTAAAAAATACCTTATTTTCAAAATAACTCTAAAACTAAAAAAGATAAGGAAAAAATAAAATAATAAAAATAATAAAAGAAAGCACATAAATGTAGGTTTTTTCTTAACAAAATTTTGGAGGGTTTCTATTTCTGTAGGATAAAAATTAACGGAGATATAGCTGTTAGAAGTTTGCATTGACGTACGCAGACCACCCCTCCCGAGCCCTTCAACACTTTACCTCTTGAATATGAGGATTTGGGTATATTGGCAGTTATTGGGCATATTGATTGGGAGTTATGATAAATAAAACAATCGCATTTTTTCCGAGCCTAAATTTTTTTCCATTCCACATAATTGGACTGATATAGTTGACCTTCTGTGCATCTACGAGTATATATGTCAAATTTGTACAATATTTTCGTTTATTTTTTTTATTTGGGCATACGGGGCATAGGGGAAAATTTGGATTACATCGTAAATCATGTTCGACAACATGAAAGAAATTTTATTCTACATAATTAAATAAGATGTGAATTCATAAAATGTTGAAACCTGCATTTTTCACGAAGGGGTAGTTTTCACCTCTTAAAGGCAAAAAGCACAAGGCGGGCATATGTCACTTTTGAGGTTAAGAGTAAGTTGAGTATTAATTCCAAATTTTCATGGAACTCGATTGTGACGCTCTGCGTTCGGTGCGAAGTTTTTATTCGAGCGCCACTGTCTGTTTATAGTGTAGACCACTTTTCCTTACAGGCAGATCTGTAAGGGCCACGGGTAGCTGCGAGTGGAGACAGGCAGTTAACCAGGGGTCACGTGACTTATATATAGCCCTTATCTACAGTTATACACAGGTATGGTATATTACAGGTATGGTAAGTTTATTATCATTTATTCTTCAGGACATCTATTTCTAATTCTATCCTTGTCTAACAAACAATCTACACGTACTATCTACAGGTTATTCAGTCTGCCTACGTCATACTTGGTTAATGATTATGCGGGAGTATCCGATGGAGTTAGCGTAGCGCGAGGAAAGCGTGGTATGAGAAAATACTACGACGGAAAATGATAAACAGTTGGTTCGCGGATGATAATGAATAACTATGGTACAATGGGCTTGTGGTGTAAGTTTAAGCGGTGAGCGGTTATCAGACAGGCCGTAGGTTACAATTACAGTTGGAAGCAACAGTGTAAGCATGCGGAACGATCGAATGTTCGAGAACTCAGGTGTTAATCGGAAATGGTCATTTAAATGATTTGACTTACCATACCAGTTAAGCGAGCAGTATTGTTAGATTGGAGTGTACCTTTACTAATGTCGGCGTGTATAATAGAAGCGTATTTGTTGACAAGAAGGCCTTTCGACCGGTTGTCAACTGGGGAGTTGACAAGAAGGCCTTCGACCGGTTGTCAACTGGGATGTTGGCAAGAAGGCCTTTCGACCGGTTGCCAACTGGGGACGCTGACAAGAAGGCCTTGCGACCGGTTGTTGGTAGAAACCGCGATCCGAAAGAAATCGCGTGCTCACTCCAGTCTGGTATGGCTTCTGGATGTCGTCCTTCCTGAGCCCTGTACTGCGTGTATATGGCTTACTTCTTGTCTCGGATTACGGCTGGAACTACTAGACGGTTCAGGTAGGCGGCGCTGCTGCTGTTGGGGCTTCTTGCTGCTGGGAGTCTTGGACACAGACTGACTGTTTCAGTGAAGGAGCTTTAGTTTTATTAAATCTTTCGGCGCGGTGGGGACCGACTCCCTCACCATGAATTTCCGAAGCGTTATAATGTGTGTTCGATATTGTTCCGGCGCGCGCTCGATGATATCCAGCCTGCCTGCGGATAGTTTTCTTGGTATTGGAAATCGTATTTTGTACGCGAGATTTCCCAGAAAATATTTATTTGTATGCACGTTGTTGCATTTGTATGCAGAACTGAATTGAAAATAAAATAACAATGCTTGTCGAAAAAGAAACGAACCCATACGGTCAATAGTAACTCATAAATACGAAAATATATTCCTACTTAGCTTAATAATTAAAACAATATAGCAATGACAGTACAACTTAACGTAACGATGGGAAAAATATTTCCACTTCGTTACACGATGATGGAGGATTTTGAATCTCCATCAACATTTTTTAATTCGGAGGTAATAGCTTATTTTTACCTTCATTAACTGCACTGCAATTCCTCTATGAACAATTCATGTGTGATTGTTTTGTTAAGTCTTTCTCGTGACATTATTGTTACATATAATCACATTGTTATATTCCTGTGACTGTTTAAGAAACATTTTATCACCATTTTCCTCTAAGCAGTAATCTTCAGATGTTGCGACCTTGCCCCGTAGTTATTATGAGGGTACCTCATCAAGCATCATCTATCTGTCCTGCAAGATGACCATACATTGGTATCCTCTAGTTATTCGTAGTCCTATCTTTTACAATCGCTTACATGCGGGTTAAAGGATCACGGCAGTAAGAACTAATTTATGATGTGCAGGTGATTAGATCTCTCCCCGTCGACCTGCACGATTCACATACTTGGGAGTGTGTGCGGGAACGAGTCGTTCTCGAGGAATTTCTCTTTAACACTATTGAGATCTTATACTTATACAGCCGCCCATACCGGCGATTCTATCTGCTGCAGCTTTATCACCGCCAATTTCACACTAACATGGAATTATGCCCAGGTTATGACTTTCAAGAACTATAACCTATTCAAATGTGCCTAATGAAAATCTCGTCAGTGTACCGCAGGTGTCGAATTTAGTTGCATGTTGCGTGCATATTTGGTGGTTATTTTAGCGTTATATTAAGAGTTCCGTCTGCGGACGTGAAAAACATGAAATCGTAGCCATATAACTAGCGTTATTAAAAAAGATTAGCTCATGAAATTTTAAACATATATAGAGAAAAGTACAATCTGTGTCGCTGCGTGTGATATTTTTAAAAAAAGTAAATAGTTTTTTTTTACGATTTTTTGAAATTTCAAAGTAAATAAAAATGGAAAACAAAAGACGCTACGACATAGATTATGATTACATATACCACCAAAAAAAAAATTCGTTTAAATATGTAAATTCTAAGTATTTTTAATTATGTGGCTCTTTTACCGATTTTATCGTCCTAGGAGCTGGCGGCATCTGCGTTGAATTTGCGAGTCGGCTGTATGCGTATTGTGTGATTTGTGGCCCCGTTTTACGTGTATTATTATGGACAGCATTTAAATAGCCGTATTACATGGTATTACAGTATTACAAGGTATTACATACAACACCAAATGGTTGAATTATTGTAATTCATATTAAGGCTATTTTATATAGCAGTATTTGATAAAAACACATAAAACCTTTGTCACGAAAATAGTTTATTTTTATTTGTTCATATATTTTATTTTTGACTCAGTGAAACAAATAAAGGAATAAAAAATCAGTATTATTTCAGAATTTATTTAGAGATTGAAATACAATTAATTATTTTTATTAATTATTTTAAATGAAGTTAGTTTCAATACAATCTTGAAGAACTTTCATAGTCATGATAATCATAGTCATGGAAATAATATAATATAATATTTTGTTTTATTTATTTTCCTATATATATATATATATATATATATATATATATATATATATATATATATATATATATATATATATATATATATATATATATATATATATATATATATATATATATATATATATATATATATATATATATATATATATATATATATATATATATATATATATATATATATATATATATATATATATATATATATATATATATATATATATATATATATATATATATATATATATATATATATATATATATATATATATATATATATATATATATATATATATATATATATATATATATATATATATATATATATATATATATATATATATATATATATATATATATATATATATATATATATATATATATATATATATATATATATATATATATATATATATATATATATATATATATCATGGAAATAATATAATATAATATTTTGTTTTATTTATTTTCCTATATATATATATATATATATATATATATATATATATATATATATATATATATATATATATATATATATATATATATATATATATATATATATATATATATATATATATATCATGGAAATAATATAATATAATATTTTGTTTTATTTATTTTCCTATATATATATATATATATATATATATATATATATATATATATATATATATATATATATATATATATATATATATATATATATATATATATATATATATGAAGGTATGTAAACACTATTTTCAATGTAGAATCGTGACTCCAATAGGTAGGTACTGAAACAATATAACAAACTAGATATATTATAAAAAAAAGTCTCAGCGATTCCCAAATTTTAGATTATATAGTTTCGCAACAACACAGCAAGGTACATTATGAGCATTATAAAGATTTTAAGTAAGGCATGAAGAACAGATTTTCATATTTTTTATTAGTTTGGCGACCAACCTGTATAAGTGTATAATCCTCCGATTTAAATTTTTGTTAGGTTTAAAGGTAAGTAGAATTTATACAAATTCAACTAGTTTATAAAAGTAGTGACTTTTGAATAGTGAGTGAATAGTGACTTTGAATAGTGAGTTTATACAAATAGTGATTTTTGTTGAAAAAAAAAGTATTGGCCATTTCCAGCAGTAGAAATTCATATTTAGGTTAAAAATATTCTCACAGAAATGAACTCCCCGAACTTATAAAATATACAGAGAACCTAATACACTGACGGACATAAAAAGTGGCGCACCTAGATTTTGTCCCAAATTTGATGTTCAATAACTTTTAAACCAGCCTATCGATTTTGATTGAATTTTTTTTTGTTTGAAAGGGCGATTCTTGCGGATGACTATTTTGTAATTGGCTTTCCATAAAAATGTATTTTTTAATATGTACAGCCTTTAAAAACCGATTATGATTTTGACACGAAATTTGATTGTCGCTGTGGAGTGAAATTTTATTTGTATTGAATTCTTAGGTTGGTCACGGTGTTTACCATTCTTTTTTCAATATTTGTCCTTTTAAATGCACTGGACTAGGGGAGTGTCCGATTTTATTAAAACAACCGTTTTCTCTGTAATATTGTGGAGGAATTCCACTTCCATACGTTACGCGACAATCAACACGCGACGCGTAAAATGATATAATAATATTTAACACTCTCCAGATCTTCAGCGAAAATTACTGGTTCTATTGTCATTCCTTATACAATTATTTAATTATTAGGTACGAGATAATTTTATTCTGTATACCCGCCGTTGGATACTAAAAACACACTTTGGTCGGTTTTGACCAAGGTCACCCGGGTGCCCACTCGTCAGGAATCTACGAGCGAACAAAGGGTCCGTGGGCTGATACCGGCGCCCCCCTGCTTCTCCTTGCCAATAGTGCCAGATCGAATGTCGCGTATCGCTAATCTCTGCCTTGTGGGATGCGGCGTTTATATGCAAGTACATATATATTTTATTATCGTTGGAGTAAGCTCTGGTCTATGCGAAGATGCCGAATAACGTACACCCAACGATGACTTTGGATGATAGCTAGCGAACAGGAATAATAGGTTCGTAATCTGAAAGAAGAGTGGAGATTAATGAAGCGGAAGCGTTGAGGCGGCTTTTTGTTCCCATATAGTGTACCCGTCTGAAAAAAGTTGTGGAGTTTACTGAAATACAGTTAGTTCTATGGATAGTACGGTCCACAGAGAATCGTATTATGTCTATGATTTAAGAACACGACATAAAACAATAAATCAACCCGGTTTTGCTTTTATCGTATATCGTTATACTTCTAACCCGAACTGATTATATCTAAATATTAGATCTGGGTACATGTAATAAAGTGCGTGCATACTCACTCAACTTATGCGTTCTCTAGTCATGTGTGATGAATTTATTTATGAATTTAATGAATGACAATTTTAAATTTTGAATTATTGTAAAAATAATAATTATATAAATAATTTTAATTATTGGATCTCGTACAGAATTAAATACCTGGACTTTAATAAAACAGGAACTACGTAACTTTTACGGTGAAAAGCTAGGACTTGATAATCTGGAACAAGCCCTACCTACTAACATGTTCATTACAAAAAAACGAATCATATCAAAATTTCGGCAAAAGATTACAATTACTTAGATATAAATTAGCACTAAAATTAAACACAATACCATTGACAGAAATCGATGTTGTTACAAAAATATTCAATTTAAACAATATGAAAGCTTAACTTTAAAAATATTCCTTAGGAATATAGATAGACGCTTACGGGATCAACTAGTCACACGAGAGCCAACAGATCTTGAAAATGCAATGGTATTAGCTCAAGAAGGTGAAAATTTCGAACTTTTTCTTCAGCCACAATATTATAAACAGTTAATACCAAAATATAATAATTATAAATCAAAGCCTAACCAACCCAATAATAATGCTCAAAGACCTATACAAAATTATCCACAAAGACAGAATAATTTTAATAATAATCAGGTGTGTGATTCAAAACCATTCATGACTCAAAATCAGAACTATAATAGACCGCAATATCCAAAAAATGCTCAAGTAGTCGGAAGACCGTATAATGCATGACAACCAGTGCAAAACGCTTATCAAAATTTACCAAAGCCAGTTTCAATGTCAGGTGTTAGTACTATTCCTACGAATATACCGAAAGCTAATCAAATTCCTTTGTCTGCAAACCCAAAAACTTTCGTACACAACAGACCATCACAATCATTACATTTTGCTGATAATGTAGAATCCAGACATAATGCTGAATACAACGACCCAAACAATCTAGAAACTGACCTTTCCAACGATTATTATGAATATAATAGCCACAATCATGACATAATGCATGTAATGAAAATGCAGATAATGCATATGCGACAGATGATAACTTACAACAATTTGACCCACATCGGGATTTTTATCGAGATACACGACTTCCGATAACACGATAGCGGAAATCAATACCGACTTCCAAGGTACTTAACCTTATATACTTATCCGAGCAACGGAATATGAACCTGAAATTAAATTATTAATAGACGCTGGATCCAGTTCGAATATATTAAATCCAGATATAATAGATTATTACTTTCCAAATTCTATAACTTATAAATCAACACAAGCTAAAACAGCTGCTGGTAGCGCAAGGCATAGCTAATATTCCACTCTTTTGGTTAATAATAAAAAATTCACGTAATCATGGATACGTTAGAGATCTTGAGAATTATATCGAATATTATCCAGAATGCGTAGCATATAACTTTCATAACTTTTTCGATGGAGTAATAGGAATAAATTTCCTTAGGGACCTTAACTTAACTATTGATTTTAAAACACAAAAATTAATCGGTAATGATTTCTCAATACCATTCCACTATAGACAAGAAAACAAAAAATATGCATTCAATTTTATACCAAACCCATACAAAAAAAACATTTAACTACCTGTTAAATATTCAATAAGGTAAAATACTTATAAATAAACAGCATTGGAACAATATTATAATAGATGACTGTATAACAACAGCTACAATTAATGAAGCTTACGCAAAAATAGAATCTGATACTCACTCCACTGCTAATAATTAAGACATAACAGAAAATAACTTAGTAGATTTCTTTATCTTGACAAAAGAACAATCCGCAACGTGGACCATCAACCTCGCATATTGACCAAATTATTGATGAACCACTAAATGACGAACAATATGCATTACTTCCAATTAATATAATATCCGACATTACATTAATACCGGAAAGATTAATATATAACAACAGAACAGTACATATGGCGCAATAAAATCCAGTATTAAAAATACCTATATCAGAAAACTCGATTAACACATTTAAGAATCAAATAAATTCAAAAGCTAGATACATATCCAAGGTAAACGAAAACGTATACATTAAAGATAACACGCGGATTAAAATAAAACCTCTTTACCAGCAAACTATGTAAACCACTATTAGATAATCTAGATAAAGTAGTAACGGATAAAGACACTATTCCTAAAAATCTATAAGTGAAACCTATAAGAAAAGTCACTAAAAATAAATCATCTTTACAGAAAGAAAAAAGACTTTCTGACACTTCTTCTCGCAATAGCATACCCACTTTAAATGGTAGCAATTAACATATCACCTTATAAAACATACATGTATACAACATATAGAAATTGATCAGTATGGCATTTCACTGTACACGGAAAAATCAACAGCAACATATAAATTTAACGGTTTAAAAGCAGATCTATTACCCATGAAAAACCATGTACAAGATTCAATACAATTAACTTATCTAAAACTGTCTAACTCAAAATTAACTCGTTACATGGATTTACAACAGATACTGAATATAGATACTTATAGACTGTAATTTATTAATAGAACATATAGATAATATCCAAAACTCTATCGCCTTTACCGAATTAAGAACATTCCATTTCATAAAAAATTCCATTTTACCGCTTAACGAATTGACAGAACTAATTTCCGTAATGAAATACGAATATATGAATCAAATATTAGACTTTAATATTAAATAGGAATATTATAGCTATTTATATACAGAATTAAAATACCATAATGGTAACATACTGATTTTAATACACTTTCCCATAGTTGAGAAAGATGTTTTTGATCTATTTCATTTATTTCCTGTTCCAATCAATAATACTACCATCATACCATATAAACCTTATATCCTTATGAATTCATCTACTCATAACTACCAAGAAGAGAGTTGTCGTATTATCGACAAATATTGTGTTACCCATATTACCCATATTGTGTTACCCAAAGAATGGATAAGTCAGAGAGACTGTATACCCCAAATATTACAAGGCAACACCGAAGTTTCCGGGTGTACCCTAATATCGATCGATCTCCAAGCAACATTAATCGAACCCATCAATGATGCGTACCTAATTATCCTGCCAACACAAACAGTCAGGATAACCCAAGAATGTCAACCCAATGGATACACGTACATATCAATCCCTAGCCTGGAACAAATTCCCGAGCATCATACTATCGAGTTACGAGGTATAAAATACTCGAACGAGATTTCACCATTTTTCATTCATTTCACCTGGCACCCAGCCGAAGCTGCGCGGAAGATCCAAATCCCCAAAGAAATCCACTTAGATCAACTTACAAAAATTCAAAGTGAATCTAGAGAGTTTAAAATCGAACCCTTACATAAAAACAGTGATACTTAAGTGCTTAATATTTTTGACATTTTGATTATTGTAATAATAGTTTTAATATTATTCTTTATTTTATATAAACTCTATAAATACTGTGTTGTAAGGAATGCGAATAACCCTTTATTTTTATGGTTTTCTAAACCTAAGCCGACTTGTGAAAATCAAGATGATAAAAACGATGTTTTTCCTTAATTTTCAATCTTTGAGGGACGCATTATATTCCTTGAAATACCGTAGTTGGCGTAAGATAAGAAAACCCTATAAATACGAATGTCTCGCTATGAAAATTGTTCAATTGCTCATTCGTCTTCATTCACGTAATATTGTAGTAGAAACAAATAAATTTATAATATTCAATTATTCAAGTTTTTTTAAAAAACCAATTCTTGTGAATTAAGAATATTATTAGGTTTAGGTGACGTGTATTGGTGTGTTCAAACAATAATTATAATCTCGAATATTGCAGAAACATAATAAATAAAAGAGATTTCAGCAGTTCCCATATTTTGAATACCTTCCCGTTTTAAGATGCATGTCAATTTGTCCACATCTGCTTATCTGGTAGAGAATATCCTTGAGCCAAGAGTGCCCGCAGTTTATTGCGCTTGTTTGGCCTGTAGAAACTTTTACTTTCTTCCCAATTACTAGTCACCGCAGATATCAATTTTTCCATATTCTATTATTGTTTGCACAATCTTAAACGGCATTTTCTAAAAATCATAAATGAATTACTAGCGTTGCTAAAATAATATGAAGTCACTTATCTCGCAAACGATTTAGTTTTTAATAAATATTTGGTGTTCATTCCTTTTTATAATATCGACACCGGTTGCAAAAAAAATACACAACTTTGTTAAATGAAAGAGTTTCAAATCACAATTGAAATTTAAATTACCTTTTGTTACGCATATGTGTACATTGGGTTTCGTTTTGTGAGGTTAGGATTTGGAGCTCAGAAAATATGATAAAGCAAGAAGTATAAAAACGCCTTTCTGCCTTTGGGAGAGTACGGCGCCAATACCGTAATGTGATGCGTCGGTGTCCAGTGTAAATAGTTATTCATCTAATGGATATGCTATATTTTTAAAAGTGCCATAATTTAGGAATGCTCATGGGGTGCCATAATTATTATGAAATGAATTTGTATGTGTGTGTTTATTTATTTATATATATATATATATATATATATATATATATATATATATATATATATATATATATATATATATATATATATATATATATATATATATATATATATATATATATTTTTTTTTTTTGTGAAAAGTAATCTTGGGTTTGTAGCATTTCATTACATAGAAATAAGCAAATAGACGAATAAGGAAGAAAACACACTTACCAGTGTTATATCTGGACACACATACGGAAATGAACCACTATACACATGAAAACGAACCACTTAGAAGTTGTACAAGTTCTTTCACCTTTCTTGAGGATCTTCAGAGTAGTATACGATTTATTTCATTGATCATTCATACTTGAATTTAAAATACCAATACTCCAACACTTGCAGTGACGTTTTATAACATTAGTTTTTGACGGAACTCATTCTTAGAATACACAAACCTAATCTACTATTTATATTTGTTCTATTTGAACATATTATATATAAAAGCATTAGGCATACAGTTATCCAGAAGATGTTAAACTTTAAAATGCATAAAATCTTGTTGAACCTATTGAAAAACAACTACTTTTTCCAACTATATGCGGGAAATGAAGGGGACTTGCCCCAGAAAATTTATTTCCAATGGGACTAATAACGGAGATACAGCCCTTCAAAGTTGGGAAAAAATAATCGTTTTATTCGCATAACTTTTGAACCGTTCAACCGATTTTATTCAAATTTTAAGCAAAGATTACTAAAATAAGTCTCCGTCGAATGGTTATAACGTGTTCCGTCAAAATTTTTCAGCAGCGTAGATAATGGGAGGTGCCACCTTTTTTCCCCACCTATTTTTTACACAACTGATTATTTTTTTAAATTGCTCACATTTTTGGATTTTAGATTTAATTTAGGAAAAAACGTTATACCTGCAAATTTTCGATTAGAGGCTTCGTTTTCGAGATATTTGTGAAAATTTGAAAACATGTACGAAAACGCCGATTTAAAATGAAGCAACACATTTTTAGAGTGCAATCCTTCGGGCTACACATAATCAAGTAATCAAGTAGCCTTGCGTCACGCCTCGAAATGTTGACATTTCGGCATCTTTTGCACTTGTATTGTATCTTGTGTCCCATTGTTGGTGTAATATCTCCACGAAAACATGCCAAACTTATTCAATAATGCCGAGTCTGCAGACATACACTTTGTTTATGGATTCTGCGATGGAAATGCCGGCTGTCAGGGAATATCGCAGAAGATATCCAGATCGGAGACAACCAAATGCGCGTGTTTTTGTGACCATGCATCAACGTTTTCGTGACTTTGGCTTGAAAATCGTCATGGACCGGCAGCCTAGGGGACAAATTAATGAAGAAAATGCCATAATCAGAGCTTTTAATAACAATCCTCGGCTAAGTTCACGTAGAGAAAATGCAGTTGAGAAAATCTAAATCTAAAATATTGCGTGTTCTTCATAAGGATAATCAAGGACCATATCATTTACAACCAGTGCAAAATTTACTTCCTGGTGATGAAAATCGTCGTCTTACCTTCTGCAACTGGATACTGAATTCTGTTCAAGAAAATCCACAGTTCCTACATAAGATTTTATGGACTGATGAGTCCTGTTTCACAAGAACGGGAGTATTCAATCACCATAATTCTCACATTTGGGCTCAAGAAAACCCTAGAGGTATTCGAATTAGGTCCTTTCAACACGAATTTAGTGTTAACGTATGGCTTGGGCTAATCAACGGTTATATTTGTGGTCCATTTTTCTTACCACCTCGACTGAACTCCGTGCTATTCCTTGACTTTTTAACAAATAACTTGTACGACCTGTTTGATGATATACCCGTCGAAGTACGCCATAATGGTTCCAAATGGAACTCCAAATGGTGCTCCAGCGCATTTTGGACGACAGGTGAGAGACTCGATGAATGAAAATTATCCGGAAATATGGATAGGGCGTACAACGAATAACGATCCACCTGAAGTAGGAAGAGGGCCAGTGGCTTGGCCAGCAAGGTCACCTAATATAATCTCATTAGATTTTTATGCATGGGGCTATTTAAAGGATGTTGTATACGCAACAACAATTGACACAAGGGAAGAGTTGATTGAACGAATTCAACAAGCATGCCACCAATTAAGTCAAAATCGACATCAAATATTGGCAGCAATCAATTCAATTACCAAAACATGTCAAAAATGTATTGAGGCAGGAGGATTGCACTTTGAAAATATGTTGTAAATAATTGTTGCTATTAATAGGTTATTGTATTATTATGGTTATTAAAAAACCTTTCGTTGTATTTTTTGAAAACTGTTGGTTCAGTAAAATGTTATAAATTGTGATACAAACGTAATAAAGTTAATCTAATCAGAATTCTACAGCAATAACTATTTTTTATTTTTTTTCTAAATTTAAAAATATAATTTATTTTCAAAACTAATTTGGGGAGTAAAAAATAAGGAGTTAAAGGGTAGCCATCTTCCATCTCCCATTATCTACGCCTCTGGACATTTTTTAATCAAATGCGTCCCAGCAAATTTCGAAAGACATGGTTTACTATAGGAAATGGTTTAAATGTATTAAAATCCGAAGTATTGCACCTTGAAAATGTGCTAGCTTCTTTTCAAATCAAATTCAACCTGCCGAAAGTTTTAAAACTTAAAAACATGACTTCAGCGTCATGTTTTCAAATTTTCACAAATATCTCGAAAACGAAGCATCTAATCGAAAATTTGCAAGTATAACGTTTTTTTCCTAAATTAAATCTGGAATCCAAAAATGTGAGCAATTTAAAAAAATAACCAGTGGTGTAAAAAATAGGTGGGGAAAAAAGATGGCAGCTCCCATTATCTACGCTCCTGAAAAATTTTGACGGAACGCGTTATTACCATTCGACAGAGACTTATTTTAGTAATCTTTGGTTAAAACTTGCATAAAATCGGTTGAACGGTTCAAAAGTTATGCGAATAAAACGATTATTATTTCCCAACTTTGAAGGGCTGTATCTCCGTTATTAGTCCCCTTGGAAATAAATTTTCTGGGGAATGAAGTCCCCTTCATTTTCGATTATCTATCACCTCCTTAAATTAATGTATTATAAACTGGACCACCCTGTATATATTACCTTTGAAATTCTTTGCTATTCATATTTGTTTTGTGAAAAGTAATCTTGGGTTTGTAGCATTTCATTACATAGAGAAATAAGCAAATAGACGAATAAGAGGAAAGATACACTTACCAGTGCTATATCTGGACATACATACGGAAATGAACCACTATACACACAGAAACGAACCACTTAGAACTTGTACAAGTTCTTTCACCTTTATTGAGGATCTTCAGAGCAGCGTACGATTTATTTCATTGATCATTTATAAAGTTTAACATCTTCTGGATAACTGTATGCCTAATGCTTTTATATATAATATGTTCAAATAGAACAAATATAAATAGTAGACTAGGTTTGTGTATTCTAAGAATTTGAGTTCCGTCAAAAACTAATGTCATAAAACGTCACTGCAAGTGTTGGAGTATTAATATTTTAAATTCAAGTATAAATGATCAATGAAATAAATCGTACGCTGCTCTGAAGATCCTGTAAAACGGTAGCCACGTTAAAATTTCTCTGTGAATAGAAAACTAAGAATTTATATAGTAAAATTCAAGTTAATAATTGAAATTTGGGCATGATAGTAATTATTACCCATGTTTCCAAGATATTATGTAAAGTAAATTAGTGAATTTCAAGTAATTGTGGTTTATCCAAGCAGTAATTAGATTCTAGGGTGTATACTGGATAGTTCTATAGTAGTTTTCGTCATATCCAGATAAGGATTTTCAAGTGGTAAATTAACATATCAACAAGTTATTAGTATATAGTTATACTATATAGTTATATTATACTATATTAGTATATATACAACTAAATAAATTATAAAACAATTGTTATGAAGTTTATTAATGGGGAATTTCCTTGGAAGGCCTTAAATTATCAAGTTTTAATAATAGTTTATTTAAAACCATGTAGTCGTTAAGTAACGCCAAGTTTGTTTTTTCAATATTATTGAATGAAGTTTTACTTTTACTTATATGGGAAACTGGGAAACTGACGTAATAATATGAAATTTATTAGATGTTGAACAATATAGAAACAAAAGTGAGGGATTAATTAGCGCTTGTGTTGAGCGTCGAGTTTCACAAAACAATATGTTCTTTTATTTTATGTAATAGGCAGATGCAGATGGAAGTTGATATATAGGTGTATACATAGTTACATTATCTCATGCTACTTTCATTTATAAGAATACTATGATTCACATGCCATTTCTTTGACAGTGATGTTAAAATGTGTTTAATAATAAAATACCTACCTTGGTGTGTACATATAAATAAATGGTCTAATGTATTTTTCTTTGTTTTAGGTAAGATTCCCCATCTCTTTAACCTGTACAGTAAGTATATAACTATAATATGCCATCTTCACGGGTAAAATTCTTGATTGAATTCGGATGATTCTTATAATTTTGGTTTATTATTTGTACCTACCACATGGTATACAAGTACACAATATGGGCACTTTTGATATCAGCAGAATTTATTATGCACATTATATTTTAAGGCGACATAATTTATATGTTCATATAGAATATAGAATTGTGTAAGAAATCCCATATGTTCAGTGAAGAGGTACTATAAGTTTTATTAAAAAAATATTTAAGCCAGCTCAAATACTTCTCAATAATTCCGAAAAAAGGTCACTAAGGTTGGTTATTTTCAGCTGGGATGAAATATAAACAAATTATATAATAAAAACAAACCTTTTTTCAAAGTCTGTTCACAGCCTATAAGGTAAAAATATGCTATCACCTCCGAATTCTGCGATTGTTTTTTCCCCTTAACCCTTAATTTTCATATTGTAGTATTGGAGGACTCGGGAGGGGTGGTCCGCGTACTATAATGTAAACTTCCAACAGTTATATCTCCGTTAATTTTTGTTCTACAGAAATAACATGAAATCAACATTTTTAAGAAAAATCCTACATTATTGTATACTGGCGGCCATTTGAAAGTGCACGACTCATATCAGATTCCGTTATATTTGATCTTTGTCAAACTGACTTTGAAATTTGAGTTTCATGTGATGTCATTATGACATTCACAATTGTCTAATTATTACTTATCAAAATTAAAAAGTGTATTATTATTTTAACAAAAAAATTCCAAATTAACAAAGAACGTCCCAAAAATGTTGAAAATAAACTAAATTATAAAAATTAAGTAACTTAAAACTACATAAAATAAAATTCTGAGGATACAACATAGTGACGGACGGCAGCATAATATTGTCCAATATGCATATGTAACTCTGCCCGGTAAGGCGCTCTCCTATCCTCCAGCAAACACCGGGACCTAGGGAACTTATCCATGCCCAAACATTGATGGAAAAACGTCCACTCCGGTCGGTAGGTTTAATATACCTCTCTTCATACCTCGAATTCCGAGGTCGCTAGACGCGGATGGAACCATCATGACATGACTGAAAGACATTTTCGTCGGAAAATATGACTAAGTCGTCGGGCCTACCGACAAACTGGTTCGCAAAATTAAGACGTTGTTCTTTATGCCTTGGCTCCAAAAATACCTTCTTTGCTGCCACATAATTTCGTAACTCTGAACCCTTCACCCGCCGCCTTGCAGACCTCACAGATCCAGGAAACTCCGTTTCGAAACAGGCCGTCACTGCTGTTTCAGGGATTCGTTCTAAGATGGTCTAGCAAGAGGTTGTCTTACGTAGACGTAGCGAACGTTTCCTACTGCATTCCATTTTTGTTTGAGTTTGAATATACAACTCTTACTCACATTTAGCTCATCTGCAACTGCCTGTAATGACCAATCATTTTCAAGCAATGTAACAGCTCGCATTTTTTCAGGTTCAGTTAACCGCGACATTTTAAAACTTGTAAACTAATAAAGTGGTTTGTAAATTATGGAGTTAATTACTGACATTTGTTTGAAGTTTCAAAGAAGTGTCAAAATGAAATATAAAAAGATCACATCACAATTAACACATCACATAAAAAAAAATTTTAATTATATCACATAAAAAAAATCGTGCACTTTCAAATGGCCGCCAGCGTACCTACTATATAATTTTGTATGTATATTTTGTTTTAGAGTTATTTTGAAAATAAGGTATTTTTTAATACATTTTAAAACTACGAATAAAAACGTAGTAGTATCATATTTTTTTCGAAAAATACGCATTCTAATCCGGTCACACTTTTCCATTATATGAGCACTACTAAAATACAGTAATTTTTAAATGGCTAATGGTCAATAATTACTCTGGTGGGAATGATTGGGGTTTTTGGTCGCATTTTTTTCTCAAATATTTTATTTGAGTGGCCCGCCATTTTTGCGTCGTAACTCGCTTAGTTATATTGCAAGATTAAAGTAACAGTGCTCATTTAAAGCACTTTCCAAGTACTCCTCAAATTCTATAAGTTCTTCCAGAAATACATCAGTTTTCCTTTATTTAACAGTTGTTGGTATTTAACCGCTATTTAACCGTTATCGAACCAAGTTCTTGCAAAAAAAGTCTTTCAACGAGCCATAAATCCCTTTATTTTGGTTATAAACTTAATTTATAAACTTAATTTTTGGCAATCCAACTCTTTGAAGAAAACGCGACATTTTCGAGTTATACGCGAAAAACCGCCCAAAAAACATGCACTTTTAACACGTTTCCAATCGCGAATAACTCTAAAAATATCGATATATCGAAAAAAACTATAGAACATGTTTTACTTTCATTATTTTGAAAGGGTAGAATTACACCCTCAGTGTAAAATCACACATCGGCACTATGTGACTTTACTCATTGAGCCATTCCCTAACTACTCATCAATTTTCTAGTCCAGCGGTCAAGGTTCAAAGAATTCGGAGCGGAAAACCTTCAACGACTGGACTAATAATGAACATGTTTTATAAGACATCTGAGAGAATCTGAATAAATTAGTATGAATTTATCGAAAATATCGTCAGTGGCTTCAACTAATATATATGTAGTTGTAACCGGTGCGCGGCAGTAAAATATATTTAATTGAATATAGTACTGTTACAAACATACAATTTTCTCTAAGATAATTTTTTGTTTATTTCTCATGTCATCCGCAACATCAATCACGCCGTATTAAATATTATCGGCACCAACGGTTATTAGAGAGACCGTCAGCCAGGGATATTAGGCAAATTGAACCATATAGAGATAATGCTGATCTTTCCGCTACATAAAGGATATAATATATATATATATATATATATATATATATATATATATATATATATATATATATATATATATATATATATATATATATATATATATATATATATATATATATATATATATATATATATATATATATATATACTTTCTTATTATTACCTGTAAATAAATTTCTGGATTTAAATTGCTAGCATCAAACGGCACAGTTACTCGTATATCGTGTGGGTTATCTTCAGTAACTCTCTAAATGTTATTTTTTTGGCAAATATTTTATTAAAATTTGATCTACGAAGTGTTCGAAAGTAGCAATTAAAATTGTTATTTCTGTATATATCTGTATTTGCAATTCCCATAAAGCTATTTTCGGTTAACGTAGTTCTTGAATAAGTTGAATTGTATGTTGTATACGAAGTGACGAAATCGGACGAATGCATGTTATAACAGCCATTTATCCATCACATGTAATACAAGTCTTCAAGATACCTACATAATTTATTGACTATTAATTTTCAAGAAAAGCATAGTAAGGCAGTAGGTACCTGCATAAAAAATATTCATGCAGTACCTATATTTAATTAAAATATATGCAACATTATCTTTATTTATGTCAGTTAAAAATATACCTATTTCAAATGACTGCCAAAGAAATTCTTTGACACATCGACAATAAATGAAATACAAGCTTGTTCTTTTTCGCAGTAATCGACTTGACAGACTGTAATCTCAATTTTTATACTCGTCATAGAGAGGTGGACCAAATTTTTATCATTGCATCTATAGTGGATATTATCTTTGGTATAGTCATTTTGTCTGACAATGGATAACTTTATGAATAAATGAATAACTTTAGTTATGTATATTGTCCGTCCGACGCCGACGCATAGACGTGGAGTATTTATTTTTTTAAATACAAAGAATAATACTCGCTTTATGGGATCTAGCAGAACATGAAGGAAAAGCAAAAATCAGGAAAAAAGGAAGAGTCTACAAGGGTAAACGTGGAAAACTCCGGCAATCGAGTTGTTTTTGTCGATTTTTGCGTCAACTTCGAGAGGTCCCATACCTCCGCTTCTATTTTTCCTAGACAGACATACCCAGCCTCAATTTACGCGTAATTAAAAAAATAATATGAGATAATATTTAAAAAGTATACAACGTATGCCTAAAAGGTATTTTAACGGTAAAATCATTGTTAAGTTGTTATAAACTAAAAAGTGCAACGTCCACGAGTAGTATTTCTTCTGTCCTTCGCCGATGTTAATTTATAATTGCTCTGAAGATTTTATGAGTTTAGGTACTAATAAATTAATAGCAAATAAACATTTTTAAAAACAAGCTTTTATTTAAATGCTCTAAAAAGAAGAAGATAAACTTTAAATTAGATTAAACCCATCAATTTATTACATTACACAATTTATAACAGCACAATTTAAAAGCTTGTCGCGAGATTTACCTATTTTATAAAACACATAATGTTTTTCTTAGAGTTATTTTTCAATATCAAGTTACATACTGTATAATTGCCTATCTATACAGTTAAATCTCGCGACAAGGTTTTATATCTTATAAATTATGTAATGTAATAAATTGATGGGTTTAATTTAATTGAAAGTTTATTTTCTTCTTTTAACATTTAGAACATTTAAATAAAAGCTTGTTTTTAAAGTAGTTTTTTACTATTAATTTTTTAGTTATCGCTGGACATGTTTCTTAGTATGTTCATTTCATTTAATAATAATTTAATCATTGGTGCATGGTGGTTTGCCTGTTAATTTAGTATAGTCTAGTTCTTCCATAAGGAGACCTTCTAGTGATTTGACTCTTCTTAACTACTAATTTCAGCTTGAAGGTTACTTGTGCCTTACAAAATACAGTTCTGGGTTTGATTTTGGAGCTTTCTTTCTCCGAGACAGGTTGCAAACCAATGCTATTGAACCCATCTCGCCATATACAAGTCATAGTATGAAGCCAACGAAGGCGTACTTTTAAAATTCAGTTACAAGATTTGACCCGAACAATTCGACCAAAAAATTGTAATCGGGGACTCCGAAAACCCCGAGACAACCATTTTAGATGAATTGGAGCAACTAAGTTTTTGATCGCCATCTTAGATCCACCATCTTGAAAAAATTGTATCGCCTGCAGTGGACCCTTATCGGTCCCTACAACATTTGTTCGAGCACCACCAGGCTATCTCTAACCTTTGCCGAGTTGTAACTCTATAAAATTGGCCATCGGCTGTAACGGCCGTCTTATTTTCCGCCATTTTGCCATTTTTGTCTTCTTGAACCCTGTCATTTGATATCTATATCCATGGGGTTTATGCGCCCTATGAAAAAACTTAGTCCACCATCTTTGGCAGTCCGCCATATTTGATTTAGAGTGACGCCATTTTATTGTCGTATTGTTCTCAGCAAACCCCTTCATTTGATACCCATATTATGGAAGTGCATAGAAAATAACTAATCCGCCATCTTTACGAGTCCGCCATATTGAATTCGTATTTTTCTCAGCAAACTCTTTCATTTGGTATCCATATCATGGAAGTACACAAAAATAACTAGTCCGCCATCTTTGGGAGTCCGCCATCTTGGCTTTATAGTGACGTCATTTAATTTTTGTATTCTTCTCAGTAAACCCTATAATTTGATACCCATATTACGGAAGTCCATAAAAATAACTAATCCGCTATATAGGATTTAGGGCGACATCATTTTATTTTCCTATTTTTCTTAGCAAACTCTTTCCTTTAGTATGGATATCCTTCCATATCATGGAAGTGACATAAACAATAAACTGGTCCGCCATCTTTGGGAGTCCGCCATATTGGATTTATCGTGACGCCATTTTATTTTTGTATTCTTATATTCTGTATATTCTTGTATTTTGTATATTCTTGTATTTTGTATTCTCAGTAAACCCTTTCATTTGATACCCATGTCATGGAAGTGCAAAAAAATAACTAGTCAGCCATATTAAATTTATAATGACGTCATTTTATTTGTGTATTATTATCAGTAAACCCTTTCATTTGATATCCATGTCATGGAAATGCATAAAAAATAACTAGTCCGCCATATTTGATTTATAATTACGTCACTTAGCTAGCTATGCATTGTAATCCAAACTATACGCATGCCAAATGTCAGCTCAATCGGTTGAGGATAACTACTTTAAAATTCAGTTGCAAGATTTGACCCGAACAAACAGATACATAACAAGTTAAATAAAACCTTGTAAAAAAACATTTGTGCAAGTTCACAACTGTTAGTCATCATACGGGCTTACCTGGCCTATAACAACATTTGGTAGAATAATAGTTTCCTTATATGTATGTGGAAACCAGTGGGAAATTTGTTATTTTTTACATTTTGATAATCGATGATAATGATAATGATTGATCAAAGAATTACCACAATAAAATCCCAGAATAGATTTGTGCCATAATATATTGAGGTGAAAAAGTAAAACAGCATAATATATTCTGACAAAACTTGTTAAGTAATTTATTAATTTCAAAACTATATTTCAAAAGAACATTTCAAAAATAATACAGAAGTTAATTGGTATATCATAGGGGCCATTATACCTAATTTAGTGTCCTCTTACGCAAACGGTAAGTTAATGCTGCAGGCTCTGCTATGGCGACGCCACTAATAATATCTCGACATTAATCTTCAGACTTGAAAATTAATATGGGTTCTGTATTTTCCAGATTATTACAAAATCTGATTAGTTCATTAATTTAAAAAAAAGCTATTGTGGTGTTATATAAATACTGGAACATTTGTAACAGGTTAGCATTCAACGCCATCAGGATCAGTAAATCTTTCTATCTCTTTGGCGGTAAATAACCTCACGTAACAGGTGAATAATTTGTTCTCTTTTTGTGCCTACTGCGATGTTTATTCAGCTCAGGTCGTCTCCAACTAGGACTAGTATATCCATTGCTTTACAAATACCATTTCCCGTCATCAATGAAAATGAAATTATACTTGTTTGAGATAACAAGCCGAACGAGTTTTTCTATTCTGTGATTGACCTTTACTCTGGGTGTTCATGTTACTTTACGTAAAGGAATATATCTGACTATGTTTACATTATAGACCTTTCAAAGGCATTCGATTGCGTTTCACACATGATATTAATTCATAAGTTTCAATATTATAATTTTTCAACAATCATCATGAATCTAATAGTCATCTTACGAACAATTACCAGTACATCAATTATGTAAACACAAATTCAGATTTGCTACAAATGAAATTTGGTGACCCACAGGTATCTGTATTGGGTCCTCTGCTTTTTAGTCTTTATATAAATATCTTTAGAAGATAGGTCCAATCAAAATTAGTTATTTTTGCTGACAACAACAATTCCTCGGTGTTGGTACACTTTGACGGTAAATTATCATTGGAAAAGCGTGCTCAATATATCTGTAAAAACATTTCAATAAAGCTTATCTCCTTAGAAATCCTGGTAAAAATGTGTCACAAAATGTGTTTGGGGACATTCAGCACATAGAAATAACGTTTTTGCTTTACAAAGTAATGTCAAAAGAATTTTATCAGGTTTAAAATATAGAGATTCCAAAGTTGCTTTTAAACAATTGCGAATTTTCACTTCATCACGCATATATATTTTACAGTGTTTACTATATATTAAGGAAAATTTACCAAGTTACGTGTGGCGCCGTGAAGTTCATAGTTATCCCACAAGAAGTAAAAATAATATATGGTACAGATTATTTCCGCGTTACAAAAACCTCGACCTGGTACAAATTACTGCGATACTATGTTTTTAATTCATTACCGATAAGAATTTGAATACAATTTGTACAAAAGTTCAAGTACAGTGGTTTCGCGATAATCCGGATCAATTAAAACAGGGCCGATCCGGATTATCAAATAATTCTGATTATCGAGGTATTTTCATAAAAGTATATTTAGGTTTGTACAGTGTGTATTTAAATAAACTATTTCAGTAAATGCAATATTTATACTATGTATTTATACTATAAAACATTTTTTATACAAACACCAATGGCATTTACTGTAATTACAATCTGATCTGAACTTAGATCAATGAGTAATATTTTTCTAACCTAATTTACTACTGTTACAAAATTTACATCTAAGGACTTACTCACTAGTGTTCCTTATATTTTTCTGATACTTAATTACACTAATATTAATGTGTACACAGGCACTGTTCTCTGCTTTTGCACTAAAAAAATTATACTAGCTCGAAGGGTTTGATCCTCTTGAGCCTTCTAATCTGGTTTGTATTGTCGAGGAGCTGGATGGCTTCGACATTGACGTGACGATGAAGTCGCTGTTCGCGACTTTTGGCGAATTCGCTGATGTTAACTGATGTCTGGTTAACGGTGTCCATACCCATGTCCCTATGGAGGTCACTACTTCTGCAATACCAGGGGTCATTAACAATGCTCCTTAATACTTTGTTTTGGAATCGCTGGATTATATCTAGATTGCTCTTACTGGCACAACCCCACAGCTGGATGCCATATGTCCATACGGGCTTGAGAATTTGGTTGTACAAAAGTATTTGTTACATATTGACACCGTGGAATTTCGTCCAAGCAGCCAATACATTTTTTTTACATGAGCTCTCCAGCGTAGCTTAGCGTCCAGTGTTATACCCAAATATTTTGTATCAGCATATTATGGTACTTGGATATTGTTTATGCTAACAGGGATATGTCGGTCTCTTTTGTTTGTGAAATTAACATGAGCAGATTTACTCTCATTTTGTTTGAATCTCCATTGCTTAGTCCAGGTGCTGATTTTGTTAACTGATATTTGCAGATTTATTGCCGCTTCTTGGTAATCTTTGCCTACAGCCATTATAGCAGTGTCATCAGCAAAGGTGGCTATCGTGTCTAGAGTATGACACGATAGCCACCAGTATTCAGGAATATCACTGGTGTATAGTAGTGGACTGGCCCTAATACACTGTGGTACTCCTGTCTTGATTTCTTGAAGTTCAGAATAAGCGTCTTATTTTTTTAATTCTAAAAGTTCTATCTCAAATATAAGACTTCATTAATTGTGAGAACTGATTAGGTAGGAGCTTGCTTAATTTAAGTCCCTCGTTAATTATCATTATCAAAAGCCTGTGCTAAATCAAGAAAGACGGTAGATCAAACTTTTTTTCCTCCAGCGACTTTTCAATTACATCTGTGATCCTATGGTCCTGATATATAGTTGAATTACTCTCTCTGAATCCAAACTGATGGTCTGGGATTATGTTTTTGTCTTCAATGACTGGTTTTAATCTTTTAAGAAATATTTTTTCGAACAGTTTTGATATTACAGGAAGCAAGGACATAGGCCTGTAGGACGAAGCTTCATTTGGTGGTTTTCCGGGTTTAAGGATCATTATCATTTCGGCTACTTTCCATGTCTTCGGTACATATTTTAATCTAAATGATGCATTAATAAGATAGGTAAGTTTTACAATCGCTTTACGTGGGAGATGTTTTAGAATTTCCCCAGTAATTAGGTCAAATCCTGGGGCTTCTTTCGGGTTAATGTTTTCTTTAATTTCTTTTGCTATTTCTTTCGGGGTAGCAGGTCTGATTGCACCTTCTTCCTGGGTAAGATTTTCCCAGTCGAGAGTGTTTTCTCCCTCATTCGGCTGCAAATTCTCTTCAAGATATTCAGCGTACCTGTTGGCTTCTTGTATATTATTTTTTGCCCACGTACCATCTGTATTTTTAAGTGGTGGGTTCTGCGGTATTGATCTCTTTAGCCTGTTGGTAGCTCTCCATAGTGAATAGTCAGTTGACAGTTCACTTAAGTAGTCAGTAATAGACTTATCTTTGTTTTTTTAATCTCTCTTTTGAGTTGTTGTGTGGCATTATTTAATATAGTTTTATCGGCTGGTGATCTAGTTTGATGCCAGATTCTTCTGGGCCTTCTTTTCCCAAAAATAAGAGCTCTGATTTCTTTGGGATAGTTGTTACCTTTAATTCTTGAAATAATATCTGGAGTATTATCCCATGCAGCTTGTTCTTCATTTCTTAGAGGCACTGACAAATTGATACTTTCTGCAAGTTTTAATCTGAAGCTTTTCCAATCTGTTAGTTTATTTACTAATCTATGGGCTAATTCACTTTGTATAATGCTGTCGCCGAGCGTAAGTAATATGGGAGAATGGTCAGAGGTCAAATCCCAAGCTTCTTCAACATGTATATTGTTTACTGATACATTTCGAGTTATGAAAAAATCAATTAGATCTGGGATTTTGTTGGGGTCTGTAGGCCAATATGTTGGCTTGCCAGTTGATAATGTTTCGCACTTTAGTTGATTGGCTGCGTGTAGAGGTTCTTTGCCTTTTGTTTTGGTTAACCTAGATCCCCATTGGACATGTTTGGCATTGTAATCGCCACCTATGATGAATCTATGTCCGTGACTATTTAGAAAGTCTACATATTGTTCTTTTTTGAGAGCATGTCTAGACGGACAGTAAACTGCAGAGATCTCATAAGTTTTGGTTTTTACCTATACAGAGGCAGCTTGAAACTGTTCTGTTTTTTTTATACCCCGTTTCTTGATGATGCTTAATTGAATCCTTAATTACGATGGCACTACCACCTTTAGCTGCATTTGCTGGGTGTATAGTGTGATATGTTCTATATCCCTTAAATTTAATGAATGATTTAGTAGTAAAGTGAGTCTCCTAAATAAGGCATATCTCAATGTTCTCTATATCTAGGACTGCTTGCAGTTCTTGTTGGTGTTGTAAGCGGCCATTGGCATTCTATTCCATAATTCTAAGGCATTACGAGTTTGGAATAGCTCCTTTAAAACATTTGAAAAAGAAAAAGTGTATTCTATAATTTATTTTCTTACTTATTTTTTATTTTTTTTTAATTTATTAATTTAATTTAGCAGCATTTTTCCTAATGTCGCTGGATGGTTGAGGTTCCTACTCCATACTTAAGGACTAAACATCTACCAGAAACACCGCTCTTTAACGTGTCAACCAGCGCCGACTTTTCTTTAAGCATCAAAGTTTTGTAAGAGTGTTTAATAGGTCCAATTTTTATTTAACTTTTCCCTTTAGAAACTAAATACCACTGTCGCATGCACGTGTTCGTAAGCATAATATGCAGCGGTGGCTGGTCAGGGAAGGCTGCGGGGCGCCTCCCTCCCTAGGCAAATGATGATGTATATGTAATTAATTCATCAATTCATATTCATACTTTTTTTTTCAAATTCTATGCAATTATAGCTACGAGGGTGTATCAAATATAAACGGGACTGATTTTTTTTTAATTACTGAGGGGTTCAAGACCTTGAAGTTGATACGCCACTGGCCTATACTGTTAGGGAGAGGGGAGGACTAACTGCAATTTCCTCGAGTCGTTTTAGTATGAAACAGAACCATGAGTGAGACGGAAGTGCATATCTCCGTGGAGCAACGGATAATCATTAAGTTTTGGCCAAGGAGGGGGGTGAATCCGACTGAAATTTTGAGACGGTTACAGGCACAGTTTGGGGATAACACTCTGTCAAGAACCCGTGTGTTTGCGTATCACAAAGATTTTCTGTAGGCCGTGAAAAGGTTGAGTATGAAAGCCACGCTCGCCGGCCCAGACCAAGTGTTACCGAAGCCAACATTGAGGATGTCCGAAATCTTGTGGAGGGAAATCGGCGCATTTTCAAATCATCTGTTACGATCCGGTGAACACTCCGTAACTAATGTTCAGTTTGGCAAAGATTTCCCATAGAGTTATGCGCCGGAGTCAGAATACTGAGTTAAAATTCTGAATCACAATAAGGAATATTAAAATTAGGTTATTACGTTGTTTTTGTAATTTTGAGTTGTCGGAATTTTATTTCCGAGTTAAAAATTCCGAATTGTGCAAGTTATTACTTTGAGTTATAACCTGTTACGTTGGTATTTTTAAATTTTAATATTCTGCATTACAACTCGGACTTTTAAAAATCCTAGTTATAACACGGTATTAAAAAATTCTGACATGTAACTCAAAAATTTTATGTAAACTTCCGAGTTAGAACTTGGGAATTTTAATTGAAAATTCCGAGTTAGCAAAATTTTTACATTTCGAAACATAAAAGTTTTGAGTTATGTCTCGAATTTTTATTATTCTGAGATCGCTGTGGAATTTTTAAATTGCGATACCTTAAATTTTTGATGTGATATTCAGTTGTGACGGAATTTTTGAATAACATTCAGACATAACTGGGATTTTAAAAATGTGTTATAATTCGAAATTTTTACGTAAAATACGTTTTGATACGAAATTTTTGAAAGAGGAATAATTTTATTTTAAGTGTCTCTTCTAGAGCTTCGTAATACGAGCAGTACATTTTAATTTATTGGTAGTTTCAGATAATGCGCTCCACTGTACCGCGACAATACTGTACTATCAAAGCTTTTTTAATTTCAAATGCGTTGTGGCTGAGAAAGTTTTTTTTTTCAAAATCATTTGAGCCACGCTGGAAATTGTTCATTTTGCATATTTTGCATATGTATATTTTATAAAAATATTCGCCAGATGCCGGTATGCGGCTGGAATGGTCGTCAGCTAAGCATAGGTAGTTGTCAGTATTAGTCGTGATGACTGACATAAACTAATAGACCAAGAGCACGTGTCACTTCTCGAACGTATCATACGTTTACGTACACTGACCATGGGAACTCGTGGTATCGAGGTCGGCGATGCTACAGACATGTCCGCCATATATTTTTTCTGGGGCGAAGTGAGGGTAGGAGAGTTACTGAACGGTTATAAAAAATAGGGGAAAAATATTGAAAGTTCACGACTGAGGGTAGTGGGAAACAAAAGTCTTCAATAAAATAAAGCGACGCTCGCCGGTTGTCAGTCGTCTACAACTTGTCGTTCAAAATTTGTCAAGAAAAAGGACCCCAAGAAATGTTACAATTTACGATTGACAGTAGAGGGTTCTTACCAGTAGCCTTTGACCGACACAAATTTCGTCCGCCAGTCTTTTTCAATGGGGCGGAAGGGCTCTGGGCCCTCCGATTTTGGAAAAATTTTAGATATTTTTTGATGATGAATTTACGACTGACTTTTTCAAAATTAGGTTCAATTCCAACTATCTAATCGGAAAATGCAATTACCAGTCGTTCAACATGTGGTGGAAATCTTGTCAGTCGTAAAAAAAAAGTTCGTGGAATGAGGCTTTGTAGAGCACGGCTGCTAGTTCTGGATTTGTATCATCAGGTGTTTATGACTGACACTCGAACATTTAGTTACAACTGAAGCACGTAAAGGTAAAAATACATTTTTCAACTGTTTATTGTATGGATAACGCCAATGGTATGGATTGCCAATCATATTATACCTGCAATTTCACTTTAATAATAGTCATATTGCAGGTATAATATGACTATTATTAAAACATCGCCATTAATTTCTTAAATACTGTATTCTGAAGACTGGTACTTTAATATTTACCTGAGTTTTATATGCTGGATCGATGGATCAACTTTATTTTGTCCTGAATTTTCAATATATCCTTCTGCAACAGCAGTGGATTTCCAACCACCCAGTCGTTTAATGGCTGAAAAGTCTGCACCACTGTCAGAAAGTCCATACACAGGCAGAAGAAGACGTTTTACAAAACTACATTTCAAATATTAAGCGTGACATTACTGACAGTGACAGATTGATGACACAGCGTCTTGATTTGGAAAATTCAGTATATGCGTATGTTTACTAAAATCGTTTAATAATAGAAAATCATGCATTAATAGGGGTCATTAATAAACGATTTTGTATACATTAATTAACCTCGTAAATACACGGTCGACGGAAAACGTGTATTAATCGCAAAGCTAGTATCTAAGTAGTCACAAAAGGAAATTTTGATTTCACTGATATAATGTAATTTTGGATGAAGATACAGTGAAAATATAATATACTGAAAGGTCTATTATGGAATAGTATTAAAAGGTCATCGCACGGAAAAAGTTTCTGAATCATATACCTTAACAAAATGAAAATTTTCTTACCAGCAAGATTTTGTATATAGACCGATGTCAGAAAATCTAAGTCATAATAGGACATATTATTTGAAGACAAATTAAAAATAATTCACCACTAATAACCCAAGTATCTGATTAATATTAATTAATGATACAGTAGGCAATTATTTCCCAAATTAAAATCAAAATTGCCATGAGCTAATAAGAGGCGGAGGCTATTATCTAACGAAATCGTAAGCACCGCTATAATACGCAGTCAACAGCGATGCGGTCTTTGACACAGCATCCCGTCCGAATACAGCGCTGGTCTACGATACCAGGCGTGGTCCAGCAGGCAACGATGGCTGTGTGTCTGCATTGAGAGATCACTCTCTCTTTTGCCCCCTTGGATACTACTACATTGCCCCCCCAAAGTCACCGGCCCTCCTCAACAACTGCTTCATGTACTGCCAGTCTACCGGTCGCGCGGCGTTCCTCTGCAGGCCACGCCGACGAGCCTTGAAAACGGTGATTGAACACAGTATCTTATCTGTTCACATTTCCAGTTGCTTTAGTTGGAATTTCGTGTGCATCAAATAATGGGTATACATACACCAGTGCCTGCCGTGGATTTTGTGTTGTGTGCATAGTTTTAGGTGATAGTGCACTAGTGTATTGTGTTTTTTTGCCAATATAACTCCTACACAGTTGTGGATTTAAACATTTGGTCGATTGTGGACTTTGGATGGCCCCAGTCTAACCACTATCTGATTGTGGTAACTATAATTCTATATATGTCTGGGTAATGCCAATAGCAAAATGATACGAATTTATAAACAAAGTCGCAGAGCCGTAAAAAACTCATTTGCGATGCTATAGGCTTACCTTGAATGTTAAATATGTACCAGTCATATCATATCACGTCCCGATTCTATATTTACTAAATATGATTATCTTCTTGACAATAAATATTATACATATACAGAGGTTTATACAGGTTTACCTAATTACAAAGATAATTAGCATTGGCATAGTGTCATATAGGAATACACTATGCTAATGCTACTGTTTTGATGAAAAACTTTGCCTCTTTTTTGGTGCGTTTTTGTCGACTTGCTTCAGTCCGGTTAGGAGAAGGTTTTAACGCAGATACAATGCAAATAATTCTATTAATAAAGCTAATATCGGATGCATATTATGTATACGTAAGCTTACCTAATGGAATTTGGTAGATCAACCGTGAAGAATGCGGTTGTGATTTGTATTTGCCCACATGGAGGATGTTTAATCTGGGTTTATTTTTAAATTAATATTAAAGTTTAGCCGAGCACTATGAGTTAGTAGACAACATAAGTACGTATGTTTATTAGAATTCCATAATGTTTTAGTCTTACTTATTGAGTGCTAACTTATTTACTGAATGTTTTCTTCATTGTTAGAATATTAGTTAGTGTTTTTCATTGTTAGAACATTTGCCGTTTTTTAGCCGTTAATTAATCGTGAAAGAAAAAAAATTGCCGCTCTTTATTTTTTTTACATCGGGTGCCCTGCTAACTTCACATATAAAAAATTAATTTAAAAAAAATTAAGTTAGCTTAATATTTGCCGTTTTTTTGCCGCTGGCGAATGGTTATAAGGAAAATGTTGTAATCTTCGTTTTATAAACGGAAAATTTATTTATTCGAATATCAATTTCCGAATATAAATCAAATTCCCTAATATTAATAAACCAAGTCGAATGGCAAAATTGCATGCAGAAAACGAGTTAAAGTTTTTAGACGAGTTAGTTTTTAAATTAATTTTTCATTTTTTCATATATGTGACCTGCTAACTTCATATAAAGTAAAGTTCAACCGATATAAAAAAAAATTAAAGAGCGGCAAATTTTTTTCTTTCACGCTTAATTAACGGCTAAAAAACGGCAAATGTTTATGCCAGATTTTGCCGTTCACCTTGTTTGATTTAATCGTGAAGAGTGCGATTTTGTAGTAACGATTACTGATAGTAATAAACAAAAAAAAACTCGAAATCACGGAATCTCAGCAGGGCAACCGATTTTTCGGCTTGGGAAATTTTTATTCGACTCGTTTTTTGTCTCAGATTTTGCCGTTCCCGTTTTTTATTTAATCGTGAAGAGTGCGACTTTGTCGTTAATTGACTGATAGTAATAAACAAAAAACCTCGAACTCACGGAATCTCAGCAGGGCAACCGAGTTTTCGGCTCGTTTTTAGGCTCAGATTTTGCTGTTCGCCTTGTTTGATTTAATCGTTAATAGTGCGATTTTCTCGTTAATTGTTTACTGATAGTAATAAACAAAAAAACCTCGAAATCATGAGACCTCAGCAGGGCATCCGATTTTTCGGCTTGGAAATTTTTTATTCGACTCGTTTTTCGGCTCAGATTTTGCCTCTCCCCTTGTTTCATTTAATCGTGAAGAGTGCGATTTTGTCGTTAATTGACTGATAGTAATAAACAAAAAACCTCGAACTCACGGAATCTCAGCAGGGCTACCGGTTTCGGCTTGGAAAATTTTTTTTCGACTCGATTTCTGAGATTTAACCGTTCGACTTGGTTGATTTAATGGTAAAGATCGCGATTTTGCCGTTAATTGTTTATCCATAGTAATAAACAAAAAACTTCAAAATCACTGAATCTCAGCGGGGCAACCGAGTTTTTCGCTTGGAATTCGTTATTTGACTCGTTTTTTGGCTGAGATTTTGCCGTTCGGCTTGTTTGATTTAATCGTGAACAGTGCGATTTTGTCGTTATTTGTTTATTAATAGTAATAGACAAAAAACATCAAAATCACTTTATCTCAGCGGGGCAACTGAGTTTTAATTTTTTAACTCGTTTTCTGCATGCAATTTTGCCATTCGACTTGGTTTATTAATATTAGGGAATTTGATTTACGAGTATATTCGGAAATCAATATTCGAATAAATAAATTTTCCGTTTATAAAACGAAGCCTGCAACATTTTCCTTATAACCATTCGCCAGCGGCAAAAAAACGGCAAATTTTAAGCTAACTTAAATGTTTTTAAATTAATTTTTTATATAAATATGTGACCTGCTAAGTTCATATGAAGTTAGCAGGGCACCCGATATAAAAAAAATTAAAGAGCGGCAAATTTTTTTCTTTCATGAATAATTAACGGCTAAAAAACGGCAAATGTTTATACCATAGCGAGAGCGATTTTCAAAAGTTGACCTGCTAACATCTGAATAACAACTTTCGAGTATACATACCGGGTGCCTACGATATTACTAGCCAGTAAAACTTCCTTGTAAAAAAATATATCGATTTAAAATTTTGGGAAGTTGTATGGTTGACAACGGTGCACAGTTTGATTCCATCAAGATCTCATTTCCATTTCCGGTTTAACCGGAAATAGTATAAACTTTGTTATTTTTAGTGGATCACCTAATATATTATTAGACATTTAGATTGCCCAGAAAATTCTAGGTCCAAAACATGTAGCATAACCTATATCTATCTTTGACAGTTTTCGAGAAAATGGCGGTTGAAAATGTCATATCAACGAGAAATTACTTCATTTTCACATAAAACAAATGAATGTAGGAACAAATCTGTTACGGTTATTTAAGTTTTTTGGGGAGTTACATTTGATAAAGTCTTGAAAATTTCATTGTTGTACCGTAAGTACTATGAAAAGTGATTTTCAGGCTCAAATTACTTCGATATTTTTAACGGGACACCCTGTATTGAACATTAAATTTACATTCTACTTACATTTGTGGATATTTTTTGTTTCTGCTGTCTCCTGCCTAAACCTAATAGTTTATGAGGTATCGGCGGCTGAATGTTCACTTGCACTCTCACAAAGGCTAAACAATAAAAAAATTATGTTTAAACAGAACTTTGATTGAGGAGGGCTGTGTAAAACAAAAGAACTATTTACCGATTTTCATATAGATTTTGACAGTACTGTTGCGTTATTTAAAAGTTTGTCTTGTCTGGACAGTTGTCATTTAATTTTTGCGTTTTATTATTGATTTACCTTTTAGTAAGTATTTGTGTTATCTAGTTGTTAAAAATGTGTTTAGACGTGTTTTTTTATTTTGTTTTTGTTACTGCATTGATTCCATAGGCATACATCCAAATAAATCGATGAGTTCTAATTCTAATTTAAAAATTGTAATTAATTTTATTAAAACAAAATCAAACATCTTCTTTGATGTTCCGCCCAGTGAGGAAACCCTGGCGAAGCCGAACGAACGCGGTCTGTGGAATTATTAGTAAGATCTCATTACCCGAACGAATTCGTTTGTAACGGTTTGATCCCTATATTCGTTATCTGTGTGAATAATTATCATAGGAATAAATCTTAAAAAAAATAACTAAATAGGTAATACAAAAGTACAATTTAAATATTACCAGAAACAAAGAATTAAATGATTATATATTTACCAATGAAACCTACCTACAAGTGCAACATACGTTCGGCGTTCAGTAAAAATTTACGTTGTCCTCCTGTCATCCTCGTGACCTCCGAACGAATGCTTTCTCAATCACTATTTTCGCTGGTATATATAAAACCTTCAAGCTTTCTGTAAAAAAATGGCGTCGATAAAAAATCTTCTAAACCTCACACTTCATGGCCTCTTATTGCGTGCCAGACAGACGTTCCAATTTTTAATTAATTTTTATAATCGTTGTGAAAATATTTCATAGGCATATGCTCTCGATATAAATCGATGAGTTTTAGAGAAGTAGAAATACTCCGCTCCATCTTTATTAGTTTAAAATTATTATTAATTTTATTAAAACAAAATGAAGCCTTCTGTTCCGTATACCGAATACTGCTTGCACGCCGTACACGTAAAAGTACACGCTAGAAAATAAGCCAAATGAACTCGGCCCGAATTTTGTTTGATACCACCCACTGAGCGAACCCTTACGAAGCCGAACAAACGCGATCGGTATCGTTTCTTAGTTACACATTACCCGAACTAATTCGTTTGTAACTGTTCGTTCTCTATGTGAATACGCACCTTAATATGAAGAACTCTTGTGTAATGTAACCAACCAGGGTCGGTTAAACATAAAAATCAGAGAAACACATGGCCGGGGTACGTGATCGTCAAAAGGAAAAATACCTACTCTACGATGTATTTAATTTAAATTAACCCTGTCCGAGATGCACTGGTTACTAACGAAAAGCGGGAGTTTTGAGATGAAAAAGAAATTACTAAGCATTTCAATACACCTACTGATTTATTTAAACATGTATTATGTGTTAATAAGTACATGCCTTACTCAGCCTTGAATTCACGAGGGGAAAGAGCACGGCAGAGAAACCCTCGATCTCAATTCAAAAAAATCGCAATAATGCTATTGTACATTTAGGTGAAAGTAAAATGAAATCTTACAAGGGTTCCAATACTTGTGTTTTAACCTACAATCATTCTCAAGATACAGAACTGAAGAGTTCGTTGTTAGTTAGCCGACTTTCGTCAGAAGGTACTGAGGTACCGTACGGGAGGCAACTAAGCTAGTAGTTGTAAAGTTTTGGTGCAAAAACGAAGGTCCCATACGGGAGGCAACTAGCGTCTTCGCCCAGGCACGGGGGAAAAGTGTTAATAAATTCAACGAGACACAAACATTCATCATCTCATACAATAAGCGGCAATTAAGTCACTGTTATAAGCAAAACACAGAAGTACGAAAAATCTACTCGTAGCCATGAATGGAACAAAAAAAAAAGGTCAACAACATTACTTAGATCGAACTGAATGAAATATATTGAAATAATCTTAAAACTGAATGAGCTGAACACACTAAATAAACAAGTAAAATGTTCTTAGTTTATGCATAACGTATCATAATTATTCATAGTTGAAAAACAAAATATAACACGGACAATTTTAATAAAATTGTTGCCGGAAATTCTCGAGATAACAAATTTAATAATAAACATTACAAATTATGTATATTTACTAACCTGGGAAATTTGACGTCAAGCACTAGTCACTAGCACACACCAGAGTCCAACTACCTGCTTCCTTTACGCAATCCCTCCTATCAACTATTTCACGACTTATCTAAACCACCCCGCACCACGTCTTTCCTAGTGAGTGCTTATACCCTAACCACTTGCTATTTAAAAATCGGTTTCTCCTCTTTAAACAAAACAGAGGTCACGACATCGCAGTTTTCTTAACTAAATAGGGGATAGGGTCCATTTCACGTACACCTAAAAGTACACGCTAGAAAATAGGCCACTTGAACTCGGCCCGAATTTCATTTGTTACCACCCAGTGAGCGAACGAAGCCGAGCAAACGCGATCGGTAGCGTTTCTTAGTTACACATTACCCGAACTAATTCGTTTGTACCGTTCGTTCTCTATGTGAATACGCACCTTAATATCAAGAACTCTTGAAAAACTAATAGCTAAATATTAGAAAAGTACAATAATTTAAATTACTTACTAAAAACAAAGAATACCTTCTATTAAATGATATATATTTATCACCGATACCTACTTTTGGGATGTGGAACATATATTGATTGCACCATTAAAAAAGTAGCTGATGTAGCTGTGGGCGATATCTGATCTGCAGAATAATATATTTAATAAAGATTTATTGAGGTGCGTCACATCAGTAACATCAATTTACTGCCGATGCTTTTTAACCCTAGAATACCGGAGTATTGCCACCAAACGTAATTACCGGACTATCGTAAACTTTACGACCTAAAGAAAAAACTGCGATATGATCAAAAATAAATACTACATATTATTCCAATAAAACTACAAAACTAATTTGTAGTACAGTTTGTGCAAACGTTGCCCCGGTGTTCACCACAAATTGGTTGGCTATATTTGTCACAGTAAATGGTCGGCATTGGTCGCTTTTTGCTCGGACAATAAAACCACATTTTTCTTTTTCTTTGTTGAAGCTCTCCTTGTTTAGGCTCCACCGGATTTGTAGGAATACAAAGAATGGCTCCAATATCGCACGGACATCACGACGCAAAGTATTGGTATTAATTCTATGTCTCATCCACGGTTCCGCTAGGCTGTGACTTAAATCTATCATGAACTGGTAACGTGAAACTGGTTTTTGGCCTTTCTTAAACATATTAGAACAATACAGAACGTATGAGTTGATAGAGGCCATATTTAGCATCTCGTAGAACACACATAAAGGCCATCTTTTGGTTTTTGTGTTACAGTTCATATTGGAACACATTTGGTCAAATGTGTCTACTCCGGATTTTGTATCATTGTAATTTTGAATAATTGCTGGTTTGTGTGTTGTTGGTAAGAGTTCTGCCCCTGGTGCATGATCGTAAGTAACAATACTATTTTTTGTTTTTTTGGCATGTAAGACAACAAGATTTTTCGCTTGTCGAAACCAAATATTGAAGTGTTTGTGTTACGATTTTTTAGATCCAACAACTCTGGAGGAATCTCTCTTTTATTTTTACGTAGTGTTCCTATAATAATTGTTAGTTTATATGGATCCTCCAACAATTGATCAGCTAAACGAATCAGAAAACTCCGACTAATGGTTTTCCGCTTGCTGAATACTATGTAAAGGAGCTCTCAAAATCGGTCCATGGTAACATTTCTGTTGCTACCATGGACCGATTTTGAGAGCTCCTTTACATAGTATTCAGCAAGCGGAAAACCATTAGTCGGCGTTTTCTTTCCCAGATAAGGGGCTTGCATCGATCATAAACTTTGTTGATGAATCACACATCATCACAATTTTGATCCCATATTTGGAAGTAGCTTATTGGGGATGTACATCCTGAATGGGCAACGTCCACGAAATCCCAAAAGCTGTTCATCAATTGTCAAATAGGATGATGGTACGTATGATGTTCTGCATGTTTCAATAATGATATCCCATATTTCTCTCATATGCGCGAAATGATCAATAATTTTCCTTCCTTGTCTAGTTTCCTTAGAATCGAATCTAAGACTAGAACTAGAAAGGTAAAGCGATCACAACTCATGCAGGCATGATAAAATCTACCGGAAATGTTGGAGTCAAACATATGCTTGGCTGACAAGTGATAACCTTTTTTCGCTACGAAAAGGATCAAAATGGAAAACAAGCCTTTTTAGTTCTTCTTTTGTAATCTTAGATACATTGGAATCTTAGATACATTGGATACATTTCGCCTGCCGGAAGATTTCTTTGTTGGTGTGTTGAACAATAGTATCAAGAATGTTCTCAGAAAAAATGTAAAAAATACTCTTTAACATTATTATATTGCCTTGCTCTGTCTTTAGGACCTGATACAAAATGGATAATATTTCTAGATGCTGTCCTTTTTCCTCTGGCTGGCAATTCTGCAGACCACTTATGACCATTCTTTCCAAACAGCTGCACTCTTTTAGGTTTAATTATGGAACTATTTATTCCAGATTTTGTAGGTTGCGATTGATTTGAAATGGTCTCAATCGTACCTTCCTCATCTTCTATTTGAGACTTTTCTTGTAAAGTAGTCGGCGTCTCGGGTTTAGATGCATTATTTGCAGTATTTTGCTGTGATGAAACAACTGCTAAATCAAATTCATTATCTGATGCATCCGATTCAGATGTTTCCAGCTCTAAATTGTCTTCCTCCCAGTCGCTTCCACTTTCCTCAAAAGGCTCTGGATCACTCTCTTCTCCATTCATAATTCGTTTAATCTCCTCATCTAGTTGTTCTTGAGTCAACCCTTTTCGCGATGCCATTTTGCTAAGAAATTAAAAATAATTTCAAAAAACACAACCTAAAGTAACATTTTCACTTACCACAAAATTATAATCTTGTACAATCGCTTTGGAAACTGGCATACGTTAATACCGGACTATCGTCAAATTTACGATAATTCGTCAAAAAAACCACTACCGCGATAAAACAAAAAGGGTCCACTCCACATACACCACTGCTTAGGTAAACACTAAATAAGAGGGTACTGAGAATCCCGTCTCGCTGCATTGGCCGAAAACATCCGAACATTGACGATTTATAACGCGCGTCTTAAAATTTAAGAGTGACCGGTATTCTAGAGTTAAACAAAGATATTCCCTAAGACACCCTTTACCCAAAATAAAGAAATACAACTTATTATTGCGTTTGATAAATTAAGATAAGATTAAGGGAATCCTAAAAACAATTTTATATCTATTCTCATTTTTCCCGTTACGTGCTAGGATAACACTTTCTTTCATTCATCGTGGAATCGTGGAAAGTTATATTTTCTTTAACTTCCCTCACTTGCCAGGATTTAGACTTTATGACTTTATTCACATTTTCATGAATATTTTAGATATTTGGTGAATGTTTGAATAACGCAAATTGAATAGCCATAGATTCCACATATAAACACTTTCAATCGTCAGTATCTTGTAACTAATAATGACAAGAAAATAAACAACTCTTGATTATTAATAGTACATTCCTCTGTCATGACCTTAACACAAATTTGTATTAACGCAGCAATGGACAGACCATAAAAACTCTTGCAAAAACATAAAGCGTTTAATGTTTTATAGTTTACAAACACTAACCTTGCTTATTTGAAAATATGCACTAAAGTAGCGTTACGGTTAAGTTGTTTGATATTTCAATATTTAAACCGGGAAATATTGTTTAACGTGATTTTTTTTCCCAAGAATACTTCCTAATACCTATACTTCTTACTAGGTACATCTTCAGTGGTGCATGTCTAATTGTTAACTTGATATTTCAGTATATCAATTTTATATAATTTATTTATATATTATTAGTGTTACTGCACTGTAATATTTAGTAGGTATCTATAAAAAATATTGTCGTTAAAATGTTTATCCGTATTTAAACTTGCGTCCAACTAAGTAGGCGAAATTGGTCATAAATTTCGATACGTTAACGGTATTGCAATATCCGCTCTCATGCACAGCCATGACATGTGTCTCAGCTTTGGGTTGAGTGGTTTGGCTTTGGTTAGGTAAACAATAGCGTGTTATGGCTCCGACAGTAATGTATGGCCATCTTCGAAATCTTATTTTTATGCGAGTTTATCGATGAAACTAAATTACTTAATTAATAAATTAAAGGGGCGTAAGTAAACATGGAACAGGTATAGTGGAGCGGAAGTTTGCAAACGGAAATGACTTTTTTTGAAAAATTTCAGGCTTACCTTCCTGAGCTCCGATTTCATTCCCCTCCTCACCTTGCCGTCATCCCCCGCGCGAGAAGAGAGGGTAGAGTCCACGCCCACTCTTCTGCCGCTGGAGATACTGGCGAGAGAAAATAAAATTTCCCAGCGTCCCAACCCGCGCGCATATGAAAACTATTGGTGCGATCGGGAATAATTATTTTTTTTAATTAATAGGGGAAACCTTCACCTTGAGAATGAGCCCTGGCTTAAGGGCGTAGGACATCTCCTCGCCCTTCTACAGGGCTTTAATCTAGATTCGACGCCCTGACGTCCCTAATGAACGAAATCGGTAAATTTTTTTTTTCAGTAAAGTTTATACAGTTGCCCAACTTTTTCAATATGATATGTGCCCCTCCCCTCTCCTTCCCATAACAAAAAAAAATAAACAAAAAAATTACGTTTTTATTTTCACCCCCCACGCCCGTGTTTTTGAGTTTTTTTTTTCAAGCTGTCCTAGATTTTCGTGTTCAAAACATTTTTCTATCCGTCTCCTCGATTACGCGTAATCTAAAAAAAACCTGTTTTTACAATATTTGAAGGACTGCGAGGGCCCCCTGGTGGACAACAATTACCGGAAAAATTACCAGGGGGAAGGGGGGAACATTATGAACAAGTTGGAAAAAAAATTTTTTCAAGAAAGAACTTCCGTTTGGACCCCTTTATTTTCGTAGATCCGCTCCACTAGTAGTTTTTGCTAGTTATTTTAAAATGGTATAATAGTCCAGTCATTATGTATTTAAAATACACCATTTCCTGCAAAATGTCTGACCGGCATAAAGCTTCGGAAATGTGTACCATATATTGCAGATTTATCCCAATCGTTCAAAGGGGTCAAATTGCACTAACGTGGAAACGTAGCTTAAACCGTTCGTTAGTTTGACAACAAAAAATTGTTATTAATAAAGGTAGATTTGGAGTGTTTTTACCGAAAACTCCCCAGAAGCATATATTTAGGATTTATAGTTTTTGAATGGCAGGCCCGAGTAGAGGCACTTTTTTGCTCGAACTGCGAATAGTTTGCTTTGGACAGAGCATGGCATAGCACTTGCGGCAAAGAGGTAAATTGTAGTACAATTTTTCAATATATGCGATATTGCTTCCGTTAAAATTATATTAACCAAAACTGGGTCTGCGTAACCATGAGCAAAATCTATTTTTATTAATAACAGCTTTTTGTTGTCATACAAACGGTTTAAGCTACGTTTCCACGTTAGTGCAATTTTACCCCTTTGAACGCCTAGGGGTAATTTGTGCTCCACTCGGAGAGGGTTGCAAATTTAGGACAATAAATCTGCCATATATAGAAGTACACATTTCCGAATTTTTTTTTACCGGTCAGACCTTTTGCAGGAAAAAAGTGCATAATGACTGAACTATAACATGTAAAAAGATTGATGAATCTAGTACATGTTAATATTTGTACATAAGTGTTGGCGAGTAACCGGGGGAATAGGAGGAAACAAGTAAAAGTATGTAATCATAAAATGCAATAATTTATAACAGTTTACACGTACCTACAATTTGTTGAGTTCTAACGAGCAAGACCAGATAAGGAATATTACGTTTATAACAGCACCTAATTGGTGTTTATAAACATGACCATAAAAATAGCTCATTGAGAGATAGTAAATTAAATAAAATTATTCCAGAAATGAAATGTCTTCTTCTTCTTAATGACTGGACTGAAAGAAATATTGACTGTATATAGCGTGGTTATTTAATATGAAAACATTGAAATACAAAATACCCTGACTGTTTGCGGGCATTTTTGTATACCGTGTCAATAATTCATTCCATCACCTGTGTCGGCATCTGTGTCATGTTTTATAATTTTATTCTTTATTAATAACTTTAGTATTTTCGTAGTGAAATTGATGACCTGTTTCATTAGAATGTTTTTTATAGCTGTAATATTAGCTGAATATTTGTGACCTTTTAAACGGTCTTAAAGAAGTTGCATTGTTTGACCAATGTAGACTTCATTACATTGTTTACATGGAATTTCGTTTTACAGTGTGTAGCTTTTTCAAGTGGATTTTTGTCTTTTAATGTTGTGTAAAGGAATTTTAAGTTGTTTGTATTTTTGTGTGCTGTGTGAATATCATATGTTTTTAAAATGTTTAAAATATTTTCTGATAGTTGTGGTATGGTAAGGCAATATGGTAAGGCAATACATGTTTTACGAGTATTAGTTGCATTGATTAGTGGTTGTGGAGAATTGTAGTATTTGTGAATTCTGTTTTTGAAAATTTTGTTTATTAGAGAAAAAGGATAGTTATTATTTATTAAAACATTTTTTCTTTTTCTATGCATTTTTTTCTAAAAATGACAGACGTTAGTTTTATTGATCTGTCTGCAATACCAATTATTACAGTTTTTTATGGTTGTAAGGGTCTTTTGAGTTGAAATTAGTATATCTACCAGACCATGTTGTTTTTGTATTCCGTTTTGTTAATATTTCAGTTTTAATATTTATAAGAGTTAAGTCTAAGAAATTTATTGTATTTTCTGATTCGTTTTCAATTGTAAATTGTATTTTTGGATGATAATTATTAAATTTATTTAGGATATAATTTTTATGTTCAGTTGGAAATGCAGTTATGCAATCATCAACATAACGTTTGAAAAATGGTATTTTATAGTTTAATGTTGGAATTATGTTTTTTTCTAAATCTTCTAGTACTAATTCTGCGATTGTACTGGATATTGGGGAACCCATTGCACAGCCATATGTTTGTTTGTTATATGTATTATTGCATTGAAAAAATGTGCAATTTAATTTGTTATTTGTTATATTTTTTAACAGGTCTATTGGAATATTGGTATATAGTGAAATTATATCTAAAGAGAAAAGTTTTTCTTGGTTATTAAGTTTTATTGTATCAATAATGGTTTTGAATGTCCAAGAGTCCTTTATATAATGGGTTGTTTAGAATATTTGATAAAAATTTTGCTAAATTATAAAATAAACTTTGAACATATGAAACAATAGGTCTTAATGGGATATTTGGTTTATGTAGTTTTGGTAGTTCATAAAATTTAGGGGCAAGAGAATTATAATTTTTTTAAATATTAGCTATATCTTTTGTGATATATTTTTCCCATTTTTTTTATTAAATTATTATTTTCAGTTTGATATTTTTTTGTTGGATTATTTCTCAAACGTTGATATGTTGTATTATCATTTAGCATATGATAATTTTTTTCTTTGTATTAAAGTCGAGATGAAAGTATAAACACAAACAACTAACACCTGAGTTTATGAGATTCAACCTTAAACATATAACATTTCAAAGTAGGTATATAGAGAATAAATTCGTTTACAAAGTAAGTAAATTCAATTATTCTTTAATAAATCTATTATTAACAGATTGCACCAAATATTTAAATTCATTAAATCTAAATCTAAACAACACCGATCAAATATTAGTTTCAGTACAGAACTCACAAATACTACAATTCTCCACCACCACTAATCAATGCAACTAATACTCGCAAAACATATATTGCCTTACTATATATACCACAACTATCTGAAAAAATTCACGCATTTTCAAAACTTATGATATTCACACAGCACACAAAAATACAAACAACTTAAAATTCCTTTGCACAACATTAAAATACAAAAATCCATTTGAAAAACTAGACACTGTATATACGAAATTCCATGTAAACAATGTATTGAAGTCTACATTGGACAAACAATGTAACTTCTTGAAGAACGTATAAAAGTTACAAATATTCAGGTAATATTACAGCTCTAACAAAACATTCTAATGAAACAGTTCATCAATTTAACTACAAAAATACTAAAGTTATTAATAAAGAACAAAATTATAAAACACGGCTAATTATGGAATCAATTTATATTCAAAAAAATCCTAATGCTTGGACTAACAAGAAAGATACAGAACATATATCTACAATTTGTTAATATAAAAATATTAAATAAATTAACAAAAAACATTATCTCTATATATAAACTTATACGAGTATACTATAAATACTTACTATAAATATACATCTACATAAATTAACATAACCAAAATTAGAATAATAATGAAATATAAAATAGCCTAAGATCGAAGGGTTTCTTGACTGTTCATCCCTATGATACTGATCGAACAGTCTAGTAACTTTAAAAATTAATTAAAACTGTCATTTTTGCCAAAGTCAAATATGTCATAAATAAAATACTCTTTTGAAAAAGGCTCAAAAAAGGGAACGAAACGTCATTTTATTGCTACCATCCCAAGATAAACCTTCCACAAAAAATATTATATACATGCTAATTTTATTTTTATAAAAGAGGAAAATATAATTATGTCAAGCCGATTTGTAGTGTAAAATATTAACAAAAAATGACAATCGTTGCTTTATTTCGCCACCACTACCAAACTTTGCGAATTAAAGTTGCCAGTTTGATACTTGGATCCCTACGGATGTTTCAAGATCACCTCCACAAACTTCATTCCAATACAATGCATTATGCAACTAACAAGACTAATAGCAATATTGCAAACGTAAAATCACGACGATATAACTTAGTCGTTTCTATAGCAGAAATGTTACAATTATATTTTCGTATCCGATGATTCAGATGGTGGCCGGTTCTAGTCGTTAAAACGTGCTCTGTTCTGTGAGTGTCAGCTGATCGCCTGTCAGCATGCCATATACAAAAAAAGGTTAGCCTCTTAAAAGCTAAATCGACGTGTCTGGGAGTTTTCCACAAAAGTCGATAATTTCGGCATTAACGAATTTATTCCAACTTTTACTCGCTAAGTGTATAGTTTGTTAAGCGGCGCGGCGTTTATTGGTTGTGCTGCGTTTACCGGACATTTGCCGGTTGTGTTGTGCTTGAGATAGCGGTTATCTATTTTGGGGAAGTATATAACACGTTACAAGAAAAGAATTGTCAAATTAAGCCAAGACATTCAGCAAAGAAACTTAAATATCGTGGTTTTTTTTAGTATACAGTAAAGCATTGAAACTGATTAATATGATCAACCATCAGCTATTATCTAATGTATCATAGTCTAAGAAGAGAAACCAAATTATTCTAAAATCTATCCAGTGATGACCCTAGTTTATTCTATTGCATTCTCACTCTCGCATTATGCTCTGCTTTTTACCACAAAACACTACACAAGTTCACTGTTGGTATGGTGATGTAGTCATGAAGCCAGACTAGCAAATTTTTTTTTTCATCTCGAACCATAGGAATTCCAAGGTCTCGATGAAGATCACTATTACGCATGCACCATGGAGAATTAACCACGTTACGCAGAACTTTATTCTGAAACGTTTGGATACACTTGATATTGCTGTCTTTGGTATAGCCCCTGAGCTGAATACCATATAACCAAATGAGTTCTAAAATCTGATTAAGTATAAACTAGAATTTTATTGTATACTAACAACTTGGAATTTTTACCAAGAATCCAGTAGCGCTGTTTATATTTTTATATGCTCTTTCCATCGAAGCTTAGCATCTAATGTCATATCAAGGTACTTGGCTTTGTTGTGATATGTTACTTGGTAGATACTACTAGTTCCGTTGATTTCTAGAGATGGTACTTCGGCAAATCTTTTATTGATAAAATTCACAGGAACAGGATTTATTTTCCATCATCTGGTTCAGCCTATTGTACTTCTAGAACCTGATTGTACCTAGAAATTGTACCTTCTATCCAAATGTGTAATAGTTAGCCACTTAAAAAATGCCTGACGAACTTAAAAAATGCTTGACGATTTGACGCGATATGGCATAATGTGCGCAAAAGGAAATAATAAGAATTGACCCTGGTTGAAAAATACCCAGATCAATTTATATTTCTACGTTTCCATCTTAAAGCAACCACACGGTATAATGATTATAGTCTAAATCGAGGTCTAATTCAGATTTACTTTTTCGCTGCTCTAATTTGATAAACTAAACTTGATTTAACGATAGAAAATCTAATTTGACAGCAATATTTGTGACATCAACACCAATCCACAAAAATTAGTAAACTAAAATGCATAATTTCTCAAGAGAATCTATTAGTCTATGCATTGCCAACATAATTTTGCAAATGTTATTAAAAATAGAATGACAAATATCGAAATAGATTTTCTATCGTTAAATCTGTACCACATCTGCTAATGTGATAGTAACTAGCATATTACTAGCTCATTAGGGCACTAACGAAAAATTTAAAAGAAAACCTCGAAGAAAACAGTATAATCAACACTTCTTTTAAGTGGCACTGCTTTAGACGATCAATATTATCCCTATACAATCAGTAATATTGAGAGTAATGCCGTCAATATTTTAGAATAGTGAATAGTAATTTAGAATGATGCTAGTAATATTCCGTCTAAAGGTCGCTTAAGATTAAGATGGACCGGATACAAGGAGTGGGTAGTGTCAATGCTAGAGATACAAATCAGAAACCTTGTAATTTATTTTACTTGTTTCTTTGAGACAATAGTCCTATATAGCGCTGCATATATTTTTCTGTTATTGTGATTGCTGATTAATCCAACTAAAGAAACGAAAAATGTTTCGATTATTTTGGAGTTTTCAAGTTCCAAGCCATCTAAAATGAAAACCTTTTAATTTAATTTAATTTTCTTTTATTATTAATTTTTGATTTATCATGTAATTTGAATTTTTGAATCTAATAAATTTTGTAAGAAGGTAATACAAGATCTTTTCACTACATGCGATAAATATTTGCCGCGTCCGTGAATAATTTTGCCGTCGCGTGCGTAAAATACACAATTTTCGCAGCTGTTTAGTAAATAATTGCAATCATTGTTTAATTTGTACCTGCATTTTTTGTTCTATTAGCATCCTCGATCATTTTATTCAAATCCATATTAGGCGAGACGGCAGGTAATTCAGCCAACGTAACGCAATTACTTTTCATTTAAAACTAATTAATTTATTTCTACCAGTCTTACTGTTTTTTCACTACCTATATAGTATGACACACTTTTAATTGGTTTACTGCTAAGGCGCTTAATGAAGCATTTTGGTGAAAGTAATAACCTAATGACGGGTTTAGAACATCATATAGAATTAGGTGTTATCGGTGATTGTTCAACCAATGGTTTTATTATTTTATTATGCTGAATATGATGTGTACATGCCACAGAAATTTACTTGTTTTGTAACACCTTTCCTCTTTAATTACATTACCTTAATTAAAGGGCCTTTCATCCAGGATATGTGACGTAATAAATTTTTGTTGCCTATCGGCTGCTCAGTTAAATACGGAGGTCTGGATAAGTGGATTTGCTAGAGGCTTGCACTTAGATACCTTTAGATATTTCACCAGAAAAATCACAGCTTGACAATGACCGGCTTGATCTACTCCTACTTAAAATTTTGTATAAAAATACTTGGACGCCAGGTCAAGAGTACTTAAATAGTACAGAAGACCGCAGAAATGATCAGCCAATAATTATCAGCTGTGACCCCTCTTGTGACTCAGACTTTTCCCAGAGAAATAAAAGATAAAGATTTTTTTAAAAACAATATATTACAAAAATATTTATGACCAGTTGATGGTTCACAGTTATTCTTAAATTAAAATTAACAATTGGGTTGCCTGAAGGGCGTTAAAACGACCCTACTTTATTAAGTAGCCTGAAGGGCTTTAGGTTAAAACAATAAAAAAATGTTCACTCTTGACACAAGGTCAAGTCGAGAAATTTATCATTTACAACAAAAGTGAATTGTAAACCTTGGAAAAAAGTAAAGTGGAAATATTCCTTAAGACCTGGTAATTCCTAGGGGCAATTAATTATACAAAAATACCTTTTCTCTTTTCTGGAAACCCAGCACATTCACGAGGGGATCCGTGAATGTGCTGTGTTTCCTAGGATCCTAGGCTGAATCTTCGGCTTGGTGGTCCAGCTGAGCTGAGACGTAGCCTCTAAAGGGCGATGTATACCGCAATGGGTGGATTGTGCCAGCTGCAGGAGGAGATACCTTCCAGTCTGACGTTCAGGAATAGGTAATAAGGGTCTGCTCTGCTCACCAAAGGAATTGTCTAAAATCGAACGATAACGTACGATTCAAATTTAAATTAAATATATATTTAATTCAATAAAAAAATAAAGTGGTAATAATATACCAAAATAGAAAAAATATAGACGTGGCTTTTGTGCCCACAGCTCACTCCCAAGTAGTTGCTAGTGTTTAAACCGTAAAATTTAATATGGTATAACACCTATTTTAAGGTTTGCACTAAGCCAAAAATGGTCGAATACGACTTAATTCCCCTTCGGAAGTCCTTTAATTACTTGGCCCAGCTGTAGAACACTCACTCATATATATTAATAATAATGAAATATTTCAGACTATACCTGGTAATTAAGAATCACTACACTAAAACACCGAAGATATATCTTCGCGAACGTAAGCCACGGTCAACAGGCTCAAGCAAGGAGGTCGGCAGAAAGAGAATGATTTTTGCGGATATCGCGTATAAATGTACTTGCTGGGAACACGCGACACTTATCAGGACGGAAAGGTATGAATAATGGTAGATGGTGAGTCGCGGTAAATTTCTACAAGTTCGCGCGGTTTTATTTCAAATATTTGAAATAGGAATTCAAACATTAGCCATAAAACGGAACGGAATTTATTTACGCTACAGTTTTTGGAAGATAGTACTGGCAATTGACCACAATCATTTCAAACAAGATTTCATCATTTGTAAACCTCTGCTTGAAAACTTGATAATTATTGAAATAAATATGTAGCCATAAATATAGTAAATTATTGTAAAACATAAATATTGTAACCAAAATAAGCTTCTTACATTATAAGAAACTCATAAGGTCATATTACTTGATCGAACATATGGAATATAATTAAAGCAAAGTAGCATCCTTGACTATAAAATCCTCTGCTCTAAGTGCTTTCCGTTGGGCGATAACATAAACCAAACTAACAAACAGTGGTCGCTCTTATTAAAACTTAAAAGCAGATGCAGTTATAATTAATTAAAAAGCGCTCTTTTATTTTACCACCATTAAAATGGAGATTCATAAACTAGGTGCGGTATACCTCAATCCTGTCTTGAGGAATTTGAATATTTTATCCGCGCTAAATGTGATATGAAAACTAAAAGTAAACAGCGATCGTAAAGTAGATGCCTTTCCTCGTGATAGCTTTTGTGATACCGACGGGTAATAAAATTATATATTCAGCAGTAAAAACAAATGTCGCCCAAGTGGAAGAGTTAGTGTTATAGCACAAGGGTTGTAACTGTTAAATGAATTTGAACAATCTTGATAATCCCATCTTGAATTACAATAAAGATTGCGGTAGTTATTTTGACATTGTCTCTATTATCTTTGCGTACCCACTCAGTGGCTTACTCACGTGGCGTGGGGGATGATGGGAATATGTAATCAGTAAAGTGAGAATGGTTTTCGAAATTTAAAAAATATATAGGTAGGTACCTACAGTAAAATATGATGTTTATGAATTATAAATCTAAATTATTATCCCTGTTGTTAGTGCGCCTAGTCTAATAGACCCCGAATATCATAAAATTAGCTGTAACTTAGAAATGGGATTAGAATAGAAACCAAATGCAAAAATCCAATTGACTTAATTCTGGATATCGTGCGAGCCTATTCTGGGGGCGTGCTCGGTCTATCCAACGATTTGGATAAACTGCGTCCAAGTGACGACAGGCGTTAATACTAAAATGGGCTGGAGGGCCCATCATGCATGAACCATAGTTCTTGCCTAATTTGAACAGGGGCATCTTCAAGAACTAGGGGCAACTCTTCTTCAATGATATGGGAGTATGAGTCTCCATTTAATCTCATTGAAAGAAAATATGACCCAATTAAATAATCATCAATGACGCCAAGCCACACATTGACTGAAAACTGTTGTTGAAACGTAGCTTCAAAAATTTCATGTGGATTTCTCTTCAGCCGATATGAGATTATTATAGAAATTTCTAATAGATTCCCTTGAAAAGTTAGCCTCATCAGTAAACAAAATGAGTGATAAAAACTGTAGAACTTGTGTGATCATTTGAATTATCCATTGACAAGAAATTAGATGAGGTAGAAAGAAAGCCTAGAGGTAAGAGCGCTTATACTCGGATATGGTACCGTGGAATAGCTTACATTATTTAATATATCGGCAATTTTTCTTGTACGCATCTAGCGGTACGGTTCTTACTTCTCGAGCACGTCCGCAGTCGGCAGTTCTTCTAAAAAAATTGCCATGTTCTCGTAGACGTTGATCAATACGTATGAATATGCCATGATGAGGTAATGTTCGTTCTGGATACAACTGAGCGTAAAGCCGTTGAGCTTCTAATGCATTTCGATCAGCACGACCATATAGAAAATGCATATCTACCTGAACTGAACTACGGAATTGAAATACTCGTCATTATGACTTTATTTGACGAGAGCCTACCTGACTGTTTCACCGAATAACAACCCCTCAGCGAATTTATTTGAATGTGGCAATGTCAGAATAATTTTATTTTTTGTTGGCAAACAATCAACTCAAAGAAAACTCAAGAGGCAAAAAAGTTGCAGATTGAAACTCAATATGCAATCAAATTTAAATAAAGAAATATCGAGGCGTTAAAAAGTTTAAAAAAATATATTATCGGGGTTGGTTTTTTTACGCCCTTGTAACAATATCTCAGGGTTACAAAAATTGTCACAAACTGCCATTTTATTAGTGCAAGTTGTTCGCCAAATTTCTTCCTTCTATATTCTTCCATAATCGATATAATAAATGAAAACAATTTTTTTCCCAATTTTAGAAGGCTGAAAGGGGAAGGGGTTTTGGAAGACCCACCTTAATTTTTGCTGTAAAATCACCCCTTAAAATCTTTTACATCAATTTAGAAACACCCTGTAGTATATCTGACATGATAATCGAAAATAAGATTATTCACAAAATTTGTTATAAATAATTTAATTTAAAAAGGATTTGTCCAAAAACAATGATAATCGAAAAAAGAATTTTTTTCGAATTTATTTATAAATTTGTTATACACACGTTAGCTCTAGGTAAAAGCATTTGTTCATTAAAATGCTGCTTGCCCAATAAAAACCGAAAATATATTTTTTTTCTGATTTTGTTTATAAATTTGTAATAAACAATTTACTTCTAATATCATTTGTTCATAAGAATGCTCATTAAACAATAAAAAGCGAAAATGAGATTATTTTCAAAATTTGTTTATGAATTTGTTATAAACAATTTAGTTGTAATAGCATTTATTCGTAAAAAATGTCCTTACACGCTAAAAATCGAACAAGAAATCCGAATTTCTTTATCAAAATACCCCAAAAGTGTGAAATTATTTATAGACAAACCCATGAGAACGCCACTTAATTAAATAAATTAAGCATGCCTAAGTATGCATAGCAAAATAGATAGCGCGATGTATACATTTAGTCCCTATATATACAAATGTATAGAAGAACAGAATAGCAGCCGAATAATAAACAGGAATACTGAAACACGTTGCCAACGTCGTCGGCCGTTGTAGTCGGCCACAAAATAGTAATCAATATGAAAGCGTATATTTATCAGCCGTATATCCACTAGCGGCTCTATAACAAATAAGGCGAACTAAAATAACCAAAAATCTTTCATTATTCCGCCTACTTTGATTCCAGTTAATATTAAATTTAGACCCATCTAGACGCTTATCTATAAAATTTGAATTACTAGCGAGAAGCCAGTGATGTTTCGTTTCATATAAAATTTAAAAGAGGAAAAAACTTATTTTGGGGCGAAGTTATAAGAAAACTATCTAGGCATGGACTCAACATAGCCTGCCGGATGTGTATATATATATATATATATATATATATATATATATATATATATATATATATATATATATATATATATATATATATATATATATATATATATATATATATATATATATGTATATATAATAGACGAATAAGAATGAAGATACACGTACCAGTACTATATCTGGACATACATACGGAAACGAACCACTTAGAAGTTGTACAAGTTCTTTCACCTTTATTGAGGATCTTCAGAGCAGTGTACGATTTATTTCATTGATCATTTATATTTGAATTTAAAATAATAATACTCCAACACTTGCAGTGACGTTTTATGACATTAGTTTTTGACGGAACTCAAATTGAATACACAAACCTAGTCTACTATTTATATTTTTTCTTTATATATATATATATATATATATATATATATATATATATATATATATATATATATATATATATATATATATATATATATATATATATATATATATATTTCATTACATAGAAATAAGCAAATAGACGAATAAGAAGGAATGGACGAATTATTTCTATGTAATGAAATGCTACCAACCCAAGATTACTTTTCACAAAATAAATATGAATAGCAAAGAATTTCAAAGCTAATATATATATATATATATATATATATATATATATATATATATATATATATATATATATATATATATATATATATATATATATATATACCGGGTGTCAAAAAAGTCCCAGCCGGGACGGTCCACCCACTGGGGCGGGGGTGGGGGGGTTGAGTTTGGTATGTCTGAATAGTTTTTTCAAAAATATTGAACCCCTATTTTTTGTTTTCTGATACGACGCATATTTTTCTAAATATTTGACCGTCCCGGGACTTTTTTGATACCCGATATATATATATATATATATATATATATATATATATATATATATATATATATATATATATATATATATATATATATATATATATATATATAAATATGTGTGTGTGAGGGTGTGTTGGTGCGTGTGTGTGTGTGTTTATGTATATATAAATCCTAATATGAAGAGCAATGCCCGACAGGAAGCAGTGCGGCCCCAACTTACAGACAGAATACCCTAAAAATCACTACATTTGCTGCACTATTTGATTTTCGCTTAATGACGTCAAATGATTTTAATTATTTTTCTGCAGCTTGTTTTAGAACTAAACAAAAATATTCAAAATACGGGTCTCTTCTTTTTCCATTTACTTTCCTGCCATTGTTTCAAAAAATGGGAACATAATTGTATCTATTACCCATTGGTATGGGTTTTATTTTCCTTGTCGCAATTGCAAGTTGCAATAATTGCAAGAGACTGCCACTAACTAAATTAATTAATTAAACTAACCCATGACAAATATAATCATTTCTGAAAGTTCTGTATAAGAAAGATAATATGTTTATGGCACCATGTATTTGGTGTTCTTTTTGATTGAATATTCTCACAGTTCTGAGAATGTGTATTTTTACGTGAAGGCGACAATAACCAGTTGACGATGACAAAGCTACTTCACCTCAGGCTTAGGAGTTTCCTGTCCACTGGCAATTTACATGGCTCTAAAAATACAACTATTTTGACCTTAGACGTAACCTTTAAATATTTGTTAAGGTACTTAATATGCCCATGTATTTACATAATATATTAATGTTGCCATATGATGTAATAATGTTCAGTAAAGTTGGCGCCTATTTTTAGCCTGTTCATAAAATAGTAGGATAGACTGGTAGATACCAGCGAGGATTTGTTATTGAATTTAGAGCAATTTTAAGTACATGTTTTACTCACATTGTCAGTTAACATTGTCAGTTACGATTTTCGAGTATAGCATTGTATGCATACGTAACGTGCAACCGGGTACCGCAGGGTGTGTTATGGAGTCTTATATGATTTTGACTTCAAATTAATTATTTTGATTCCGCAATAATCAGTCAATCGATCAATGTTGTGAGGGCCGATGATTTTCGAGTGATTATTCCCGAATAAAAATTTATCCGTAACAATCAGATTTTTTAGGTAATGTTCTTGGAAACATCAGATCATACACAACTTCAAGCGCTTACAAAGTCATATGGTTGGAATTTGTTAGATGCATGTGCATTATAACAAAATTCAAAAGTTGGGCAATAGGTATTTCTACGGCAAATTGGTTTACCGCACCCTCAAAGGATTACCTCTTTGTTCCTTTAGTATCTACCCTTGCGTATACTGTAAAAAAGATGAGTGAGTACATAGAGATAGAGGATAAACTATTATATAGGTATAGCTCACTATACAAAATTACTGAAAGCGCCAAGTAACCTTTTCATAATATTTTCAGCGAGGCTGAAATGTCGCGTTAGTTGCCGGCATGACTTCCGTGTCAACCTCAGCAAGCAACTCGCGCTTATAAAGAAGTTATCATACATCCAAAAAACAGGATCTGTCAGGTCTGTGGGAACATAACATTATGACAGTGACGATGAATCAATGTCATCAAAAAATGAAGATATATCTTTCCACGATACTAATTCGAGTGTGGGTATAGTAACCTTCTAATATAGATGTATAATGTATATAGACTAATTAATATAATATATAGCTATATATCTAATACCTATATGGTTGTAGCGTTAAAGCTTTTTTTTAAATTTTATTACGGGAAAATTAGTTTATTTACCTCTCTTTTAACTGATTTACGTTTGTTGCTTTTTTAAATGAAGCAAAATGATAAATTGTTTTTACAAATAGGTACCGTGTTTTCCCAGGTTCTCTACTCTACACCAACCGACACCAATGGTGTTATATTAATAATGGTGCCAATAAATTTAAATTAACCGATGTAACCTATTTATTAGTATAATCAAAATTATTTATTTACATAAAATATAAAATATAACTTAATGTAATTATAACAAATTTAGTATATTTAGTTTATACAGATACTATGATAATATTATGTGTCTATATAATATATAGTTGTGTTTGTTGTATTTTATTACGTGAAAATTACATTTTATTACGTATACGTATTTTTACCTTTCTAATACCGATCTTCCCGAGTTCTTTCAATACCTAATCATTAATTAATAACATACCTCTAATTTTAATAAAGAAGACAACGAGGAAATAATATTAATAACATTTGAAAGTTACCTAGCGATATCCAATACCCATTAACTGATTCTTAAAAATACTGTTTTTTCATATGAATTTAAATAACAAATTAATGAATAGGAAATTTGCTACAAAATAAACCATTGAGGTATATGACACGTTTTCCTATGTAGTTTCCCCAGTAGGACTAATCCGTATATTAATTTTTTAATGAAAATTATACTAACATTTTTCGCTTTGAGACCCCTGGGGACCAGGTTTATTGGATGTTTTTGGTAGTTGAAGGCAAAGTCTCATAGTCGTGTGGGATTAATATTCTAAAGGGTGTCCCAAAATTAACGCAAGATTTGAATTAAATAGAAAACACAGTTTTTAGTCTTTTGATTGTTATTTTTGTATTGAATCATAAAGCACATAGGATAGGGTTATTTATGAAATAACACTTCGGGCAAATAGCCTCCACGGCTTTGCATGCACATACGCACTCATTTGTCGAAATTTCCCAAGACCATTCTGCATAAATGTGGCTGAATTTCGTTGATGCAGCGTTGAATCTCCTCCTTTAATGCACGGGTGGTTGTGGGCCTGTTGACATAAACCTGTGATTTCAAATCACCCCATTAAAAGAAATCTAATTGTGTTAAATCACACGATCTAGGAGGCCAATTCTGATCACCGAAACGTGAGAGTACACGGCCTGGAAATGTCTCATGCAGTAATTGAATTGTTTGACAGGCTGTATGGCATGTGGCACCGTCTTGTTGAAACCACATATTGGCCACATGAATATCAGCCAATTTCGGCAGACAGAACTGTGTTATAATGTCGCGATATCGAGCACCAGTAACAGTCACTGCTTGACCAGCCTCATTTTCAAAAAAATATGGTCCAATCATGCCTCGAGCCCAAAATCCACTCCAAACAGTGACACGTCGTGGATGCATTTGTTTTTCCACAATCACATGTGGGTTCTCAGAACCCCAAAAGCGGCAATTTTGGCGATTAACAAAGCCATCAAGGTGAAAATGTGTCATCGCTAAGGATTATGTTGCTCGAAAAATCAGCATCCATTTGTTGATGTTCAATAATCCATTCAACGAACTCTCTTCGCTGTGCATGGTCATTAGGCTTCAGTTGTTGCGTTAATTGAATTTTGTAAGCATGGAGACACAGATCTTTAGTGAGTATACGCTGCAGAGAGCTTCTTGAAATTTGCAATTCTTGTACACGACGCCGAATTGAGGTTCCTTGATTGTCACCGACACTCTCCGCACTGCTTCGATATTGACATTTGAACGGCTTGTTCTTGGACGACCAGTGTGTTTGGCGTCTCCAACGGATCCTCCAGCCTCCCTGAATTTTTCAATTAATCTCTTCACAGTTGACGAAGTTAAAACACTATTCCGACCATATTTTGTATGAAATTTGCGACTGCGGCCGCCAAGCTTTCATTATTTTTGAAATATTGTTCAATAATGAAGACACGTTCTTCTATCGTGTAGCGCTCCATTTTTACTAACCCTAAGCTGTCAGCTATCGAATTGTTTTTTGTTTAGGGTTGTCAACAATTTACTGCACAAATGGCGGCAAATTCAAAACTTGCGTTAATTTTGAAACACCCTTTACTTCAGTATCTTCAGATTCTGTACTTTTGTGTATATTTCATTACACAGTGGTTCTAACCGTATCATGTCTTCATCTTCATCATTATCTTCTAATACCATCACAATGACAATGTCAATATAACAGGTCAACTTTGTAATTCTTACACGCGAAAACGGTTAGTTTTATGAAAAAAATATAGGGACCCTTTTTGCAGAGAAAATTGTGTAGTTTCTTTTTGCCGAATCATTTTTGTTGTAAAATCAACAAGAAGAAATATAACTACAAAAATAATTTCAGATAAATGTTTTGTTAAATAGTGACGTCACATGCTAAGGTATGAAGTGGCAAAATAAAAAAAACCAAAGAATCAAAATTCAAAATACAAAGAATCACCAAATAAGGTAAGCTAAAACTCGTAGGTTAGGTTGAAATTGTTAAAGCACATAGGAACCGTGCGAGTGTGTACAATGTAAATAATTAGTTTATTATTATTTACATTGTACACACTAGCGCATACAGGATTGCCAACTTTTAACCCAAGCAGCGACAGCGGTCGTTTATATAATTAAATTAGAGTTTTAGAAGTATTTTCTGTTCTGCAAGTAACATTGGCAATCACAATCATATACTTGACCTTTCATTTGCAATACCAGGCTTACTATTATTTTATTCATGGGTGCTCAGTAAATATTATTATTAATGTTTAACATGAGTTCCTGTTAATTAGGTTTCAACTAGTTCTAGTCCATGCATATAATTTAAATTGTAAATAATGCGCTACCGTAGGTATACCGTTTACTAAAGCAATGGAATACGCATTTTCTGAGTAGGTACATAATATAAAAATTCCATTTCGGTACTTGGTACATATCTGGTATTACTATTGTTGGAATTTTAACGGTGTTAATTTTTACCGTTCTAGATAACGCAGGTACGTATAATATACCTACTCTGTTTTATACAATGCTATTCCCTGCTAGTTATCGCTCGAGTTTATACTCGTATATCTGGAAATATTTTAATATATGTGCACGATTTAATACATGTGCATATTTTTAAACAGAATGTACCCATATTACACTATGTATGACTGCGTGAGCATCCAATGAACATCGAATTCAGATCGAAGTCGGAATGTGGATTGCATTTATATATATTTATTAAATATTCCGCAGTTAGTTAGTCCGCAGTAGGTTAGGAGAATTAATTGAAATGCTCAGTCGTCAGATAAATCAAAAGTAGAAGAGGTTCTAAGTTAGACCCCTGAGGAACACATTAATTAGCTTTATAAGTATATATGATATTTAGTGCTACCATATTTTCTACAAATCGATCCCCATCGGCTAGATATGATTTAAAAATAGCAATTAACGATACAAATATAATGTACGATGTACAAATAATATAAAATTATGTACAAATGATTTAAATACACTGGCGGACAAAATTAACGCAACACAAAAAATTTTGCCCATCTTATTTTTTCAACCCGTCGCCTAATTTATATCATCTTTTTTAAAATTGTAGGGAATTTTGTAGTGAATTCGCTGAACTTTTTTGATGTTTAATCAATAAATTACATACATACAGGCTGTACCAATGACGATAGTTTTTTCTCAAACATTGAAACATTCTATGGGACATATAAACACAAATACTGTAAACCATAATTGATTATTGCATAGCCTAATACTTTCTTAACATTTCCTTTTTTTATTGGCTTTGATATCTCCATTTTTAATGAAAATATAGAGATTTTAAAATAATCATGTTTTCAAGTTTATCAAAGCTTAGGCCTCTGGTAAAAAAATTGGTAGAAAATTAAAAGTAGGCTAGAGTAAAAACAATGAAAATTAATTACAAGTTGACAAAACGTTGATATACAGAATTTATATTTTGAATATGGAATAAGGTAGAAGAAATCTTAACCATGATGATTGTGTTAAAGCAGTGACATTAATAAATGAAGTGTTGAGTATGCGGGTAGTAGCTGATAGACTAGGAGTTTGTGTTTCAACCATATCAAGAGTCGTACAGCGGTTTCGAGAAACACAGAGTTACGACAGGCGGCGAAGACAAGGAAGGACTCGTGTTACGACAGCGATTCAAGATCGTTTTAGTAGAGTTCGCGCTCTGCTAGAACGATTTGTTACCACCACAAACCTTCAGGCACAGCTAAGTGCCGTCCATGATGTTGAAGTTAGTGCTAAGACAGTAATAAGAAGACTCAAAGAAAGTAATCTTCATATACGAATTCCAGCTACAGGACCCACTCTTAATGCAGAGCACAGAAGAGCTAGGTTAAAATTTGCTAGGGAGCATTTAGAATGGAATATTGAAGACTGGGGAAGAGTGCTATGTACTGATGAATCTAGGTTTTGCCTCTACAGTTCTGATCGTTGACAAAGAGTTATAAGAAGGCCATATGAACGTTACTCACAATGTAACATACGTCAAACCACTCTTCAATGGAGGTTCCGTGATGGTGTGGGGAGGGATTTCATTAAATGCACGTACAGAATTGTTACCAGTACATGGAGGTGCGCTAAATAGCGAAAGGTACATTAGAGAGATTTTAGCAGAACATTCGCACCTTACATCGGTGACAATTTCTTGTTAATGCAAGACATTGCAAGACCTCATGTTGCTCATATTGTCGATGAGTGTCTCGAGGAAGTAGGTGTTGAGACACTAAATTGGCCAGCACGAAGTCCTGATATCAATCCGATTGAGCATATATGGGATGTACTCTGTAGGCAGTTGAGAAAAACACGACCACCCCCTGTGACCCTTGGAGAAGTTCAAGAGGCACTAATCCAATTGTGGAACGCTTTGGACCAGGAGGAAATTAGGCGATTATTTTTAAGCATGAGGCGACGATGTGAAGCTGTAGTGAGAAGTAGGGGCGGAAATACTCGTTATTAGTTTTTTCTTAATAACATTAATTTTTTTTAAATTTTTTTTCTTTCTTTAAATTCAAGTTGCTATTTTAGATGTTAATGCGTTAATTTAAATTAAAAACGTGAAATCCAACTTTATTTCCGGTGCTAGTTTTCTGGCCTACTTAATTCTTTTTGTAATTAAAAGGCTTCCAAACATGATGATTTTAAAATCATACAAAGTTTTGTAAGGTTGATATATTCTTCTATTACTTCTTTTCTATAGTTGTTTAATTCGAGTAAATCCTCAAGAGAGTCCAAGGTCTGTGGATTTGGTACGCTCGGAAATAATGAACAAACATCAAACGAAATCAAAATTTCACCCTCTTGCAAGTGAATATTCTTGACCTTATCAATGAAATCATTCGAATTTTTAACTGAAAAACTAGGCTGTGCAATGGGAAAACTCTCAAATTCCTTAGTCAACCATTTTGATAAGTGGTAAGTCGGAGATCCAATAGACGATACTATTGGACGCACCGACTTCCCTGGCTTGTGAATTTTTGGTAGAGAATACAATTTAGGTACGGTAGGGTTAGATACATGTAACCGGTAGGGTTAGATACATGTAACCTGTTCTTAACAGGTGGAGTAATAAGGCTGTTAAATGATTTGAGGACATTTTTTATTTCAGTGGTCATTCTTGGTAAAGGGTTTCTAGTAAGTTCTCTATAAGGACAATTACTAATTAGGTTGTTTACCCGTTTATAATAGTCCTCTTTATCTAAAATAACAACCTTATTACCTTTATCTGCTTTTAAATACAAACAGTCTTTCTCGCGCAACCTTTTGATAATCTTTCTATGATTCTTTGAGCATGACTTTCTATTATTTTTATTTTTCTATTATTTTTATATTTAATATTTTTGTCATGTTCCCTATTATGGAATAATCAATTTATATTCATAAAAATCCTAATGCATGTAACAAAAAAAACAGAACATCTTTCTGCAATATATATTAACTATAGTATCTACTTAATGCTCCAGATCTAGAGCTAATATTATTTGTGTTACATTTATTTACACCACTATTACGCTTTCGTTTTTTTAATTCGCGATCATGCCCGATTTCGTCCGGCTGCAATACTTTTAATCAAATTAATTGCTTTCTAATTTGCTACTGAAATTACATAGATTTCCGATTGCAGAGAGTGCTGTGATTTATTATGGACACTTAAAATATTCTTGCATATCAAGATGTTTGTTGCACGAAATATTACGGGGAAACTATATGGTTGGATTATATAATTTAACTCACAACAAAGAAAGCTCGCTCTGTTTTGAAAGCAGGTTCATGTATTTCGTATCGCTGTTACTTATCATTTTCATCTGTGATTATCAACGGTAAATCTTAAGTTGCCCGGTGTGTGCGTATATCTGTCTGCGGAGTCACTTTATTTCTTATGAGCATTTATAATGCTCAACGAATGTTTAGTGGTTGAATGAACTACAACTTGTAGAGCTAGAGTAGGATGACCATACACCGGTATAATCTATCATAAGGTACCATAATTGTTTCCTTTTGTATGATATTTGTGTACCAGAGGCGTATTAGATATTTTTGCATGTCATTATCAGGTGTAACATGAAATTCTAGAGTATTATCACCAGGTGTGTCAAAGGGCACTAATATAATACAGTGCCGCAACGTGCGCTATATTTGGAGTAAAAATTCCTACGAGATAATTTGAGTTTAATACTATAATTATTATTAATTAGTGTACAGCGCTCATAATAACCTCACAATAGATATGTCCACAAAATTTTGCTTTCAGCTGAAAATGATAGATCTATGGATATTATAAACCCCTATAAAGTAAAAAAAATAATAGTTATTTACTTTCCGCGTTATTCGTAATAGCAATTACCCCAACGCAGCGAGGCTAGGAAAATGCTCCCGCGAGCGAGACTAGGCGGATGACATCACATGCCAGCTGTATGCGTCAGACTGGATATTATAGTAAGGTTAGTGACTATTATGAGCTAGGACGGTGGGTTATTTGTGCCGATAGTTATTGTTATTGCCGACAGTTGTTATGCCCACTAGCTTTCACATCACTGCATTGGGGCTGGTTAAAATCGGTATTTGACGCGAGAAAATACCATAATCACGTCTACCATAATCACGGATACCATAATCACGTCTACATTCGTCAAACTATGTGAATCTCCTTTTTGGAAACCCTCCTCCACATTTGACAACAAGCAATAAACACACTATATTTGACGTTCTAAATAATAATGGCATTACTAGATAATACTGTGCATAATATGCAGACTTCGTTCTAACGAGAACTTCACGGAACAAACCTAACGCTGTACAATACAGAGTACGGTTGATCTATGGCGCCTGTAGACCTAGCAAGCATGTGACGTCAAACCAATGACAACGCGTTTATCCGATTCAAATAAAGCAAGCACTTTCTACGGACGCTGTTGTGGTTCGGATTGACTTTTTTTCAGGCACAGTTCTAATATTGCTATTATTAGGTCAAATGCTTCATTCCTCACTACTTTTAATGTATATTATTTTTTTTGTGGACACACCTATTGATTATAATTATTCTGTCAAAAGCCGCCATATCTGGAGTAAAATAACTGCATCTCTCTCTCTCTAACACTAGGGAGCCTCTATATGATGCCTGTCTAATGCGTTAACATAACAGTGTAATCTATTAAGTTGCACATATCTTTTTTGCATGCGTTTTTCATACATGAAACGCGGAGTTGGTGGAAACGCCGCGTAACTATTAATGGTCAACGACAACTGCGATTGTTAAGCGATTATGCTATATACCACCCTTGCAAATCGAACACAAAAGAATTTAAAACGTAATTTTGATGCAGGATGGATGGATCGCGCCATTTAGTATTATATTTTGTAAATGTATTATAAGTATCAGTATAAGTGGATATTTTGTAAACGCATGGCCATCAAGATCGCCTGATTTTTAACCCAGAGGATTAATGCTGTCTGAAGTAATTTTAAAAAAATGGTGTTTTGAACACGCGCAGCAACTCTGGATTCATTAAAAGGTAGTATTTGGTAGGAAATTGGTTCCGTTCAACCAGAAATGTTGAATCATACTACGTAGTATTATTATAAGTTTGTGGCCTCGAAAGCCCCGGGGAGAAATTTTGGCACTTTTTCAGTGGTTTGAATTTAGCTCATTTAGCTTTTAGTTTTATTCTTTTCGAAATGAAAGTAGAGAAAATTACCTACAAAAAGCAGTGTTGAAGCTTAATTTTATGTCATCATAATCCATTCCTACAGGACTTTAAAATTTGACGAAATTTTATAACAAATCTTAAAATGTAAGATTTTGCTCATTTTCACAGCTGATTGTGAAGCTTCCTGAACCCCACGGCGAATATAAGCTGCAGTCAATTTATGGTTACAGTAACGCTTTTTACACGCAGTATGAACAACCACCTAGCTTGCATTTTCCATCAAATTCATATGGGACGCTTTTTCTGTTTCCTGCTGCTCTCTATTCTCTAACAATGTTTTTACTGCTTTTTCTTTCGCTGGGGTCACTTGACTTTCACCTAGATCCTTGACAAATGAAATAAACCTCTTTACTCATGTTGAATGCAACATACGTAACCAACAGGCGGCTAAACGATGACGTCGCAAAAACAAATAATAGTAATAATAATAAAATAAAATAAGTAATGAACTAAAAAATATAATATAAATAAAAATTGTAATAATTATATTATAATAAAATAGTAACTAAAATGAGCAAAATCCTGCAATTTAAGATTTGTTGAAAAAATGTCAAATTTTAAAGTTCTGTAGGAATGGGTTAGGATGACATAAAATTAAGTTTCTGTATGTAATTTTGTCTACTTTCATTTCAGAAAGAATAAACTTTTCTGATTTCGGTGGCCATTATGAGCTATATTAAAAAAATTAAAGAAGTGCCAAAATTTCGAGGTTTTTCGCCTACCAAAAGTTCCTCACGCTTTCAAGGTCGCAAACTTAGTTGTATGCTGCTTACTATACAAAACAATCTTTTACGCTAATTAATTAAGCTGGACCTCTCTCAGGCTACCTATTATTATATTGGCTTATTTTAGTTCTACGTTATTTTGATTGTATATTGTGTTGAGTGCTATTGATATCTTGGCTGGCTCCTTTTTAACACGCTTTTCCTAGCTTCATACAGGTGAAGTTAGTTTGTATGTATCTTCTAACGGAATCTTTGAACGAGATTTTCCCCCACATTTTACTTCATTAAAAAACTTTTTTAAAAAACGGGTTCGGGTTTCGGGTTCGCTGATCATGAATCCGACGTCAAAAAACATCCTGGGTGTACCTGGGGGTCTGTACACCCTCTATCAACCTCGTCTCCAGGAATTCCCCCTCAAAAATGGCAAAACTTGGTTCAAATATCTTATCCGGGGGTTTTTGGGTTCGCTGATCACGAATCCGACGTCTAAAACATCCTGGGTGTACCTGGGGGTCGGTACACTCCCTATCAACCTCGTCTTCAGGAATTTCCCGTCAAGTAACGGCAAAAATTTGTTCAAATATCTTACCAGGGGGTTTTTGGGTTCGCTGATCACGAATCCGACGCGACGTCAAAAAACATACATACAAACATACAAACATAGTGGTCGGTACACCCACTATAAACCCATTTTTTTTACCAAAAAGGTTTTCTTTTGCTTTAAAAACATGGTGGCTCGCTGAAAAATTTAGTTATATTCAAGTAACTAGAAAAAAATTAAATAGTAAATAGTAAATTATATAGAAATTAAAAATAGATTTAATTTCTTTTAAATTGTTAAAGAAAAGGTCACAGCGTTGTTATATATTTATAGATTTCCCTTATAAATGTATCACAAAAAAAAATTTATTTTAATTTATCCTGTATTATAGACATGACATGTAGTTAACAGACTTGAAATATTGTATGTAATCTTAAAAGTTAAAATACAAAAGTTGGTCCTACTGTAAATATATGAATATTTTAAAAAATATTACAAAAATGTACAGATCCAAAATGGATGTATTAAACATAAAATTATATGAAAATTATAGGAATATTTTTGATGCCGGATTCGTGATCAGCGAACCCAAAAACCCCCGAGTAGGTTATTTGAACTAATTTCTGTCATCGCTTGCCGAGGAATTCCTGAAGACGAGGTTGATAGGGGGTGTACCGACCCCCAGGTACACCCAGGATATTTTTTGACATCGGATTCGTTTTCAGCCAACCCAGAAACCCCCGGGTAAGACATTTGAACGAAGTTTTGCCATCACTTGAAGGGGAATTCCTGGAGACGAGGTTGCTAGAGGGTGCACAGACCCCCAGGTACACCCAGGATGTTTTTTGACGTCAGATTCGTGATCAGCGTACCCAAAAACTCCCGAGTAATAAAAATTAACAACTTTGCACCCTTTTAAAAAAGTTTTTTCATGATTGCATACAGATATTCATTTTTTGACAAGCCCCCTTAATTATCCCCCGAACTTTTTTCTAAATAGTTTTTAGAATGGAATGCAAAAAACCCGAGGTCTCTACCTACGTGTCAAAAAAAGTGATAGCTTTTTTCACTCATTTTCCCCGTCTATCATCAAAAACCAGGATATAAAAATGTATCATTGGCGCATTCGCCACAGTATACAATTTACTGATCGCAGTTGTAGTCGCTATTTGTTTAATCCTGCTCCTGAGACATGTAGTTTCTTATTTAGATACAAAACTCGAAACATTTTTAGTTTATAAAAACTATAAGACACGCTTTTATAGCAAACCGAACTAAAAAGTAAAAACAGATTGGTTGAAAAAACCAAAAAAAAACCAACTAATGCAACAGCAGACTAGGAAAATCGTAACTATTCCAAAAACTGGGGGCTATTAATAAACGGAACAAATACGCAAGTCACTGTCTTTACACGGAATAAATGATAGTTTAAAAAAACTAAAAAATATATGCTTTAAAGGGAAACCGAACTAAAAAGTAAAAATAATGTTTAACTATTAAAATTTTGTAAAAAAGCGTGTGATCAATTGTGATAAATTGATCACTGATCATTGATCAAAGATCAAATCCTTCATTGATATGATGCACCCCACGATTTTTACAAAATCTTAATAGTTAAACATTATTTTTTACTTTTTGTTCGGTTTCTCTTTAAAGCGTGTTTTTTTAGTTTTTTTAACTATAATTTATTCCGTGTGAAGATAGTAACTTGCTTCTTTGTCTCGTTTATTAATAGCCCCCAGTTTTGGAATAGTTTACGACTTTACTAGTCTGCTGTTGCATTAGTTTGTTTAATAGTGGTAAGCTTGTCGTCATGGCTATAGTCGCTGTATCGTCTGCGTATAGAGCAACAGTGGTCAGTGGGTTAATTTTCATTTCAGTTTGGAACTTGGATAATGAAACCATAATTAAAGAAGCTGAAAAGCTAGTACATATTTACGATAAAGATTCAAATACATCCTTCATTCACGAATTAATTCATTTAAAAGCATATTTAGATTTGAAAATTGAGTAACAACCTCCACTGGAAATTTCTAAATATTTGAGAGAAACGGATTAAGAGAAACATTTCCCAATTTAGACACCGCGTTGCGAATTTATTTGGCAATTCCAGTTGCTAATACGTCATCTGAAACATAATTTTCAAAACTGTCTAGGATTAAAAAAATTAGATCCACTATTAATCAAGAACGTCTTAATGCGTTATCTATTTTGTCTTTGGAATGCGACATAATAAAAAATGTTAGTTATGATGAAGTTATTAATGATTTTGTTGAAGAAGAGTCTAAGAAGAAAGCCTTTAAAATGTAATTTTTATTAACTTTTTTTATTAATTTTATTTTCATTAACTTATTATCAATACCTACCTACATTTTACCCAAAGTTACCAAGTTTACAAAGTTTCTTCACCTTATGAAAAAAGCCCCACAAACATTTGGCAACATTTCCAAACAGACTTTGAAAATGATAGTGAAAGGAAATATAAGTCATATCGCTCTCATTTTCGATCAGTATGTCTCTCCTTCCATCAAAGACAACGAGCATTCTCTTCGAGACACTTTTGAAAGGGGTGATTATCACATCACTGGAGAAGAACAAACTCGACTGACAGACATTCGTAAAAGAACTTCGAAATATAAAATTTAAAGAAGCTTTAGCTATTTTTTTAATAATTAATTGGGGGGGAGCAGGGAATGGCACCGTTTTGCGAAAACAAAATTGTATACAACAATTTCGATCGTTGCTATAAATTTGAGATCTTCGAAGAATTGGTCGTTACAAGCGTTGACGATTCTTCACCATGTTTGTCATATTGATTATGAACCAAACGTATCAATTAGATGTTTGGATACTGTTATACTCGTCATTCTACTTGGCAACATGAACAAATTAAAAAATAACCTGATGATTTGGATAGAAATTGGAGTTGGTGAATCTCTTTGTGCTACGCTTCCTGCTTTTCACGCTTTAATTGGTTACTAGTTTAATCCGGCTTTTTTTCAAAAAGTAAAAAGGCGACCTAACAATCTAGTCAAATCATCGAAAGCGGTGCAGGATGGGATCCATTCAAACATTTGAGCCAAATTCACGACGACACGATGGAAATTTCATTCCAATTTAAGAAATTGAGATATTCGTTTGTCAATTATATGGGCGAAAAATGATTGCGATGTAAATGAGGCTCGCTTTCCACTTGTCAATAAGACTTACACGTAGAAAGACACCAACGACGCTTTCAAAATGTCTATGAAAAACGTCGATTGTGTTCTTTTTTTTATTATTATTATTATTATAAAATGATTTTAGTTCCCATAATTCAAGTGTTTTTTTTACCAAATTATATTACTTCAATTACGATTTAAAAAAAATATATAAAGGGGGCGGCCAAACAAATTGCAGCCTAGGGCGCCAACATGCCTAAACGCGGCCCAGGTCTAGGGAGACAACCCCTGTGCATCGACCTCGGTTGGTGGTGATCTCGCAGATGCGGAACAGCTGTTGGTCAGTGGAGTGTTGTGGTTGGAATCCGTATTGGAATACGCTCACGACATTATTTGTCTTACTCAAGAGTGGATGAGGGTATCAAGTAAGTCGCTTATTGAGGGTAGTAGGTTTATTGGACGATAGCAGGTGGGATTGGTATAAAATTGGTTTGGTTTATGGATGGGAAGGACCCTGGCACTTTTCCAATATTTGGGGTAATATGTGAATTTGAGGCAGGAGTTAAATAGGTCAGTAAGGAACATAATTGCAAGGTAGGGGGTGTTTTTTAGGACGTAGTTGGAGATATTGTGAAGGCGGGTGGTTTTCTTTTCTTGAATGCTTTGATTTCCCCATATATTTCCTTAGGCGTGAAATAATAGGATCATCTCTGATGTTAAGTATGAGCTCGGTTAAATAAATAATAGGTTTTATTATAGCGGTTTGAACTTCCTACGGACCTTCTCCACAGGTACAAAATTAGTAACTAGTAACGAAAGCGTTTCGAAAGTAAGCACACATTATTTTCTCTTTTGTCTGAGGTGGCCGAAGCTATATCTAAATTAAATTAGACTTGTTTAATTTGAAATAGATTGAAACTGCAATAGATTAACTGCAATGAATTTTATTATTATTCTCACATTGTAGTCTGACCGCTCGTAGAACAAGCATTTGATCGCAACTTTGATCACGCCACGCCTCTACAGGGTTCTATTTAATTATATACATATGGAATGATTTCATATCATAAAACTCAACACGACACTCATAACTAGTGTCCGGATTAAAAAGTAGTACAGTAAATTAATATTGTAATTAAAATTATGTGCTCTTAAAAAGCATATATTTTTTGGGAGAGAAGCGTAAGAATAAAAACAGTGTAAAAATATTAAAAAGCCACCACAGTGTAAATATACCTGATTAGATTATTTAACCACGAATCTTCAGTGACCGTGGCAACCGAATTTTGAGCGAACGTCGTTAATAATTAAGAAATATTTAGCCATATATGATGAATAAAATCATAAGAAAAAGAATTTAATAAGCATTAAATTAAAAATAGGACACCATTATTGAAAATAAACATTCAGTCCAAAATAAAAAAAGCGTATTAAGCAACTAAAACCACAGCCAAAAGCTTTGCATAAATAAGCATGCAGAAAAATACCTTTGGCGATAAACAAAAAATACTTATGGCACCATCAACCGAATTTCACAAACATATTTATTGTCTATTATATTATCTAGTGGGCTTTTGATATCTTTATCGGCTTGATGTGATGGGCTGTCAACGCTTTCTAGTTGTGATTTGAATGGATATAAAAAATGCATTCGTGCTGTGCTGGCAGGTAAAATCTATTAGAGTTGAGAAATTTGAAAAAATGTACGGTGACCTGTTTCGGTCATGTTATTAGCTCTGCTAGCAAGGTGATTGGGTAAGCGTGTTGTAAGTATATCACATGATAACGACAATGAATTGCACTACATGTGACATGAAGATAAATCATTAGGCCATTACGGATAGACGATTTCACAATTAGAAAAATAGAATTGAAAACGTGGGCTGTTGCTATGACTTTCAGTAACCGGTGTAAAATGTAATTTGTTTAATGTTTTGACGGGCAGCTATGATTTGTTATATTTGTTACTGGCCGATTACATAATTCGTTGAATTTTATATAGTGAATGGCAGTATATTTGGTATAAGGCGTTTGGTTATAAATAATAAAATTAAAAATAATGGGAAAATAATCACATATTGTGTTGGATTTAATATTTGTCTCTTCGGGAATGGTAGTTTTGTAGAATGGAGCATATGCGTGCGGTACGTCTCATGATATAAAAAAACCACACACGTCATATATTTCTACTATTTAATATTATATTATATTATTGTATTCTTTTATTAAATTAATTACGTTTTAATTATTTTAACTCCACGTTGGGCTAAAAAATTATGTTGGATGTTTTTTGTTATATATTTTCAAATTACTAAGTGGCTTTTTATAACATTATAATCATTTTAGTTTGGAAAGTAGACAGAATGGCTACAGTTCTGACAAACTGTTATTGTTTATAACTGTTATAAATTTTAAAATTACTAGTAGTTACACTTCCTGAGTTGCATGTGTTTTCTGTTTGTTGAAACCATTTGACAACCAATCCCATCCCATCACACCTTTCGATGATTTAATTTTAGAGCTATTATTTACTTTTTGTGCCCACTAGGCATGTTAAAAATACTTGTTGGTATAGCAGACGTTAACTGATACTACTTCTATTCAAGATTAATTGTGAAAAGTAATCTTGGGTTTGTAGCATTTCATTACATAGAGAGATAAGCAAATAGACGGATAATAAGGAAGATACACTTACCAGTCTTATATCTGGACATACACACGGAAACGAACCACTTAGAAGTTGTACAAGTTCTTTCACCTTCATTGAGGATCTTCAGAGCGGTGTACGACCTGTTTCATTGATCATTTATACTTGAATTTAAAATATTAATACTCCCAACACTTGCAGTGACGTTTTATGACATCAATTTTTGACGAAACTCATTTCTTCGAATACACAAACCTAGTCTACTATTTATATTTGTTCTATTTGAACATATTATATATATATAAAAGCATTAGGCATACAGTTATCCCGAAGATGTTAAACTTTAAAATGCATAAAATCTTGTTGAACCTATTGAAAACAACTACTTCCTTTAGCTATGTGCTAGAGAATATATATATATATAGAATAGAATATATATATATATATATATATATATATATATATATATATATATATATATATATATATATATATATATATATATATATATATATATATATATATATAACAAAAAATAAATTCTGAGGCTTTATTTAACGCATAGGCCAGAAACGGTTTGATTTATTTTTTTTAAACTACTAAAAAGACATTTAAAAAAATACACTTAAAAAGATTAATGTTTCTATTTTGATAAATTATATATCTATAATAATTATTTGTATACACGCGTATTTATTATAATTAATTTTTTTTTAAACCGCTAAAAAAACATCGTTACTTAAAAAATATGTTCCTACTTTGTTGTATTCTATATCTAGGTATAATAATTATTTGTATACAAGCATATTAATTAATTCCTAACTGGGAATTTATTAACACGTTGGAAATATTCCCGGGAATTTCCCATTTCTGAATTTTTCCGAAATGGGAATCACCATCGGAAACTGCCATCTCTAGGTGACATGTTATGATCTTTATGTCAAAACACTGTTGTAGAATGACAGATGAGTGCAATACCAATTTTATTGCACTATTGCAATAATGAACCGGTTTTTGCATTAAATATAGTTCAATAAAGTTTTGTTTTTTGCACGAACGTAGAAAAATAATATTGTTAGGTTTGGAAATTATTTGAGAAAATTTTCAAATTACTGCGCTTTCACCAACAATTGTGTATTTCCACTTAATTAGTTACTTAACATAACTTTATAATTTTGTATCGCACCCACTATTTCTAAGGTAACATTAAACAATGGATTAAGCAATCGTTCTAACTTACTTCATATTTATTTGTTGGAAATTAAAACAAGATAAACCATAATATTGCGACAATTACCTTTATCCTGTTTACCATTACCACTAAAAAAATAAAGATTTATGTCGAGGTTATTCAAATCTTGAACTGTGTTTGTTAAAGGCAGGAATTGAACGAAATCCCAGTTTTCGTAACTAATATTATATATATATATATATATATATATATATATATATATATATATATATATATATATATATATATATATATATATATATATTTATATATATATTTATATATATTATATATATATTTATATATATTATATATATAAAGGGTCCGCCAATAGGGACGCTCGATCTTTGACAGCTCATGGCGGCCATGTTGTTTGTGGTAGAGTTGGCAAACGTAGTTGTTATTATTCAGTGTATCTTCACAAATCACCATGAACCAATTCAGCCGCGAGCAACATGTGCAAATCGTTAAAACTTATTACGAAAATCATTCATCGGTTCGAGCAACGTTCCGCGCGCTCCGCCAATTTTACGGTGCAATTGATCGTCCTGCTGAGTCGACTATCCGTCGTTTGATTAACAAATTCGAGGCAACCGGTTCGGTGAACAATCAGCCAACACCGACGCGTCGTCGAAACGTCCGATCTGCTCAGAATGTCGCCGCTGTGCGCGATAGTGTGCGTGAAAATCCGCGACAGTCAATTTCACGTCGCGCACAGGAACTCCGCCTTTCGGAAACATCACTTCGCCGAATCTTGCATCTGGATTTGAGCATGCATCCGTACAAGATCCAGCTGACACAAGAGCTCAAAATAAACGATCATAGACAGCGCCGTATCTTCGCTGATTGGGCTTTAGAGCAGTTGGAAGTCGACCCCGATTTTGGTCGCAAAATCATCTTCAGCGATGAGGCACATTTTTGGTTAAATGGGAATGTCAACAAGCAGAATTGCCGTTATTGGGCCGAGAACAATCCACAGGAGGTCCACCAGGTCGCAATGCACCCAGCAAAGGTAACTGTTTGGTGTGGATTTTGGGCCGGAGGCATCATCGGGCCGTATTTCTTCGAGAACGACGATGGTGTGTCCATCACGGTAAACGGCGAACGATACAGATCCATGATAACGAACTTTTTCTGGCATGAAATCGACAATATGGATGTCGAGGATATGTGGTTTCAGCAGGACGGCGCTACGAGCCACACAGCGCGCGCCACAATGGATCTTCTGCACGAGCGCTTCGGAGGAATGGTTATCTCGCGCGGAGGCGACATCAACTGGCCACCGAGATCGTGCGATTTAACCCCACTAGACTATTTCTTGTGGGGTTTTCTTAAATCACAGGTCTACGCAAACCAACCACAAAACACTGATGCCCTCAAAGTCAACATATATATATATATATATATATATATATATATATATATATATATATATATATATATATATATATATATATATATATATATTATAATATAATATAATATAATATATATATATATATATATATATATATATATATATATATATATATATATATATATATATATATATATATATATATATATTAGCTTTGAAATTCTTTGCTATTCATATTTATTTTGTGAAAAGTAATCTTGGGTTTGTAGCATTTCATTACATAGAAATAAGCAAATAGACGAATAAGAAAGTGTTTTCTTTCTTATTCGTCTATTATTTTGATGGTTGATTTTGAATTGGATTTAATTTAATTTCTAGGGTTGTTGTAATGTTGTGGCAGGAGGTGCTAGGAAGTTGCTGGTATTAATTTGTTAGCGTTTGTTAGTTTTACATAGATATCTGTTTGCCTAGCGTTGGTACATATTTTTCTTAAGCCTATGTTAGTGGTTTGGGTCTTTTATATTATTTATTTACATATTTACATTTTGGTTTGGTCATGCTTTCTTTATTTTTCTTTTTGGATGTCTCTTTTTGTATTTCATATTATATTGTTTTTTTGGTTGTCCTTTTTTGTTTTTTGATTTTTAAAATTTTTTTGTTGCATGTTTGTGGTTTTTTTCTGTTTACATTGTTAGGGGTTGGGGTATTTACAGGATGTGGGGGTTTGTGTGGTGGTTTTTTCAATTTTGTGTTTAGATATTTGGGTAGTGTTGATTGTGTTTGTATGTGTTTGTAAGATTTAAAAAAATACGCACATCTTCTGGTCTTTCTAATTTTGTACCCCTGATTTATGGTATTTAAATTAAAACAATATATGTGATTGATTTCGTTGTATTACATATGCATATTGCACTAGAAATATTCATATACGTTCAGCATTTGCATACAATCTGATAAACTCTTAAGAATAACTTACTTACTGGGCAATATACCAGTAAAATAATAACAGCTTTCTAATGCTGTGTCACTTTTTTTCATTAATTTTATTAATCTCCGTTGAAGAATTTTAATCTTTATACACGCTCATTCAGTAAACTGGTCAACCGTGAAATTTTATTAGCGCACAATCTTACTATTTATTAGCCAATAGAAACAACAATATCGTGTACAAATATTTAGTTAAATGTCCAAAAGTGAGACGTACAAATATGAAATGTGACGCTTGAGGTATCTCAATTTTGATAAATACGCTGGGATAAACACAATACTAGTCATTCTGGTAAAACGGTTTTTTTCAAATCAC
>CAXKVY010001794.1:0-17500 GCA_964058915.1 Tetropium fuscum
AGGGCATCATCCCCGCTCGCCCGGTATAGATGCCCCACCCAAATATCAAATTCAAATTTAGCGCCAAAGTTTGAGAAGTTTGCATTAACACTAACCTACAATATGTATGAATGCACTATAAACCGAAAACAGCCATAAATGTACGCTAATCTGATGTACGTGTTCAAGGAGAACACAGTCATAAATTTTACGAAGTTATTAAAATAAACTTTTGCAAATAACTTACCTTAACAAATTTTTGATTACACCGAAACACGACCACACAGTCAGATCTGCACTAACAACGATCTTCGAGACACGCAGCGAAATCTATTGGTCAATAATAAAATTATTTCAGAGAGTCATCTTCCCCGGTGGGGCATCTTCCCCGGACTTGCCCTAATTCTTTTTTTTTATTAAAAGGCTTCCAAACATGATGATTTTAAAATCTCTCTATTTTCATTAAAAATGGAGATATCAAATTGAATAAAAAAATGAAATGTTAAGAAAGCATTAGGCTATGCAATAATCATATATGGTTTACAGTATTTGTGTCTGATATGTCCCATAGAGTGTTTCAATGTTTGAGAAAAAAAACTATCGTCATTGGTACACCCTGTATGTATGTAATTTTTTGATTAAACAACAAATTTAAAAAGTTCACTACAAAATTTCCTACAATTTAAAAGAAAGATGATCTAAATTAGGCAACGGGTTCAAAAAATAATGTATTCCAAAGTTGGGTAAAATTTTTTGTTGCGTTAATTTTGTCCGCCAGTGTATATAATTAATATGTAACATTTTAAATCACTACTATTAACGATGTCGATACACAATAAAAAACAGACTTAAATATCAGATGACATAAATTACAAATATGCCATATATTTAAATCTACTAACTGGTTTGGGGCCAACCAAGTTAAAAAAATATAGGTGCTGGTCTTTCAGTTTAATGGGATACATGATCACTTCCTATTTTCTTAAGAGGACTTGAAAATAAAGAATTAAGCTTCAACATCTTATATTAAAGTCGTTTATTAGAGGTTATAATTCGAGGTAATCATTATACTTAGTTCACCGCTATTCTAAATTAATATCTACAGGCTCAGCACAATTATAATAAATTACACAAAAAACACAAAACAAAAGACAAATATTGACACAAAAATCACAAAAGTATCCAACTCAGACTGGACTAATAGTTGAACTTGAATTAAGGCTCATTTTGCAATAAAACAAAGTAGTTTAATTAGTGCGGAGGACAACACGATTTCAATGCGAGACTGATCTCATCTCTTAGACGCAGTTTGCTTTTAAGGCAGCATTGTTGTTGGTACCATATCACTATTGCTGTGTGGTCTCATTCAGTATATGGTATCAAAACATACACCGCCGTATATTTTTACAATATCTCTTCCATTTGAATTGATAATAAGCATTGAGGAGTAAGACCACAGGTCACGATTAATAACGGGGAATATTTAGGTACGCGTCTGTCTCTAGACAACGGTGAAGTGTGTATACAACGTGGACACCATATATTACCGAGATTGATAAACGCTGTTTTTAAAAGGATGGACGCATACGTATTAATTAACATAACAGACGTTCATTATACTGTGAAGGGCACCTTATGAGTTCTGCGCAAGGTCGCCTCGTCAGTTTTGGAGACCATCAGGTGATATATATCCTCCCCGAATCCCTTTCAGATTTACACACGTAATTAGTTCAGTATCCAATTGCCTGCTAAATAAATATATACCTACATTATACACTCTATATTTACGCGATTACTTCAGAAAATTACAAAATGATAGGTAGTTAACATGTATTTATTAGATGACTAGATGATAATAATAATTACCATTATCATATAGTTAATTTCTCTTAATAAGTTAATTTACCCATAATTTGAGTTTTGTTTTTTATTTGTTTCTTTAATATCCCATAATTTGTTTCTTTGAAATGATATTAATTAATAGTAAGTGATTATCTTACATGTCACATGTCAGTTATCTCGTTTAAACGGTTTTATTTAGCTTGACTTTGTATATTTGTTTGTTATGTTTTTTATAAATATGTTGTTTTAAAATCTTGCAGCATTTTTTTCAACTACTTTCCGATGAAGAAGATTAAAATTTGGTAGGTGTAAAGCGTTCCGGTGACAATACAATTTAATATTTGTTATGACAAGAAAAGCAAAATGGCAAATCCAAAATGGTGGACTTTCCTATTTATAAACCGATTTGTCTCAAACTTGAAACTTGCGATGTTTAAGGCCACTCAATACAGTTTTTGCCTTAGTTAAAGGCTCTTTCCGGTCATTTTATCGTAAGTCAAGTTGTCGTAAAAAGAAAGATACATTTTTTAAAAAAAATTTGTGGAAAATCGCATGTTTATATGCAGAAAGATAACGGAGTAAATCGAATATTAATTTATCGGCGATGGCTGGCAGCGATGACGTCACGTGCCCACACCGCTCTCGCCTGCGATATGAAAAGGCATGCAAACGTGCTGTTACTACGTTCAAATTTCGGGTTATATTTCGTATAACGTTTGTCCAATTGAGTCGTGTGTATAATGGGTGAACCAGTAAAACCATACGCTTTTAAAAACAAGTCGGTATATCGGAATATCAGAGACGGAAGTGCAAATAGGGCGGGTAGGAAATACAAATTGGCGCAGTTGCCGGGACTGCGAAATAGTGCCGACGAACGAAGAATGTATTTGCTGTCAAGAGAGTGATATTAGTAATGTACGGGGCAATTTCAAATGTATTACACACCATGATTCGTTTAGAGGTGTCGTATTGAAATTGGATACTTGTCCTGCTCGTCACCTATCATATTCTGATACATTGCAAGAACGAACCAGGTGCATATGTAGAGGACCGTAACGTGCATAAATAGAGGAACTTACTATTTTACTTTACGCCGTGTTTAAATTTTGTGTGCCTTTTAAAAGCCTAGATGGCACAGCTAATTTTTTTTAAACGGTTCTTCCTTTTACTTATAAATTTTGAAGAAACAAAGGGCGGTACTTCGAAATCTGACAATACGAAGTTTTTAGAGTTTAGAAAAAACGATTGGTGTCTTGTGCGGTGTAAAATGTGCACGATTTATTCTATATTCTATTCACCCATTCTTTATACCAAACTGGCGAATTTTCACGTTTAGGAAATTCATGAAAACTTATGCTTTTAGTACTTTCATTAGACTAGACTTTTCACCGAACTTTTCCAGGCACCCACCCGACAACGCAACATTGAGGCACTTTGATAACAAATTATGCGTTATTTTCTGCTCCGTATCACGCATCTGCAGATTAAAATCGCACTCATCATTGAACCGTAGCGCGGCTACATCGGCACTAGTGACGTGACGCGCCACTGTCTTTTCACTTTCGCGCGCCAGTATCTCAGAACTATTACCAATTAATAAACGGGTTTCGACGTTAGCATTGTTCATGAAACTACTTTCATAATCAGCTTTCATAGTACACCAATGACCGGCCTTTCAGGCCTTCTCCGGAAGAAATAAATCAAAATGGCGGATCCAAAACGGCGGACTATCCTATTTATGAACCGATTTGTCTCAAACTTGAAACTTTGCGGTGTTTAAGGTCACCCAATACAATTTTTGACTGACATTTTAAAAAACCAAAATGGCGAATCCAAAATGGCGGAGTATCGAATTTATGAACCGATTTGTCTCAAACTTGGTACTTGGGGTTGTTTCAGGTTACTGGGCTCATTTGGTTGCTTTTAACGACTCCCATAAATTGTATATGATAACGAGGGTTTGATGATGGAGGCAGGAGGTGGATGGTGTTTCTTAACACGTGACGTAGACTCTGTGATTAGTGGTTGTATCTGTTGCGTCACATATGTATTTTCACTAATAACGAAGATACAAAAAATATATTAATATGTGCGAATATGTATAAATAAACTTATTATGGGCCTAAAAACAAAAAAAAACAAACGTCTACCAAAAACACCCCTGAACAAAAAAAACGAAAAACCAAACAAAAAGCTGCAAAAACCAAAAACAAACAACTTCCAGCAACGCTGTGGCCGCCAAATGCCAGTATTTATTAGGGCGGCTATTGTAAAATTGAGGTGCCACCGTAAGCACAGTCACCTAAACGTCCATAGACGTCGCTGTCCGTCAACGGACAATGTTGTTTCGCTTTAATGGTTTGAAGACGGTTTAATATTGCTTTGCTGGATATACGTTAAGGTTTCAAGCAGCAAATATGACGTAAATTCGCCATTTTGGTATAGAAAACAGAGAGGTACATATACAGATAAATATATGGCTTACATTAAACTTATATTTATAGTAACGTAAAACGGGGTGATTACGGAAGGGAGGGTGGTTTGGGACAGCAACCAGTAAAACGTAAATAACGCCGAGTACATTCTTGGGTGCACAAACTACACGTCGCTTTTTTGAGTCCCTCATTGCAGACAGGTGACTGTACCAGAGGCCTTCTCTGGACTAAACTATACCCAAATGGAAGGATGCGCGGCAGATGCGCGTGGGCAAAAAAGTGGTAGGAGATAACCTGCTGGTTTGGGTTAATGCTGTGCTATTCTACCGTTAAGACAAACCAAATATACAAATAAATGTTTTATATTATAAAATTAAGTTTTAATAAATCTCAAATAGATACATTTATGACATTACATCAAGTTTAAATGCCATTTGGAATTATATAATTTTTAACCGTGATTTATTGCTGTTTCAGATTGTTGGTACGATGATGATAGATACGAAGAGCGTACAGAGGTAGCGACGGCAGAGCCTTGCTTAAATTGCACCTGCAGCAGAGGCGCCTTACTCTGCTATCTCAGGGTGTGCCCTAAATTGCCAAACCCTCCTCCGCCAGGATGCATTCTTCTGCACAGGTATCGCACATGCTGTCCTGAATTAATATGTGCAGGTAAGGCGACGAGATAGAATTTGCTACCTACTTGTAAAACAAAAATAAAGATAAAACAATGGCTAATAATAGACACTATACAAAATAATAGACACTGGCTAATAATAGGCAGTAATAATACATTCAGCTCCAAAAAAAGGTTAGGTTCAAGGTCCTCTTTTATACTTTTAATTTGTATACTGGTAAACTGATTCAAAATGGTTTGTTTTGTGTGTGGTCAATGATAGGCAATATCATAGACAATGATATCATAGGCAATGATAGACAATGAGTTTAGCTACTTATTGTCTATCATTGCCTATTAACGATTATCCACGATTTTCCACGGTTTTCGTTCACGCCTAATATTTCACATTTCTCGTTAGACAGAGTTAGGCAATTTCAAATTGCCTAACTCTTTTTCATCGGTATATCACTTACACCAGTGCGCTTACAATACAAATGTGCCGCCACAAAACTCGTCACGTACATGTCTTGAGACTTAATAATGAACGTTAAAGGAAGAGATCTGTCGATTTCCCTAAGAGATTTATTCAGATTTATGTATATACCTACAACCAACTTCTGTAATCTAAATGGTGAATTGAGAAAAGGGAATGTAACATAGTTTAGAAAATATGAGGATAGGGTTTTCGATCCACGTTTCTCTATCCCCGATTTTCTATTCGGGGTCTCGCCCACGCCTAATATTTCACATTTCTCAAATTACCTAACTCTTATTCGTCGGTGTCTTACATATTCATCGCAGGCGTTCACTTTGACACAGCTAGAACTACTACTTTATTGTTTTAGTGTTCCATTAAACTAATCAATTATTTCAATCTGGCCTTTTTCATTTTACTTGACCCTACATACATAATAGAGTATTGCATCGATTAATGTAATTTTTCTTAGAATTTCCCGGTAGTGGAAATGGCTTAGAAGCTCGATCCGATCCTGAAGGATATCAAGACATGCCATTAGACAGAACATCTCTAGGAAATGGTAAGTCTTTTATCCCTTTTTGTTAGTATCCCCTAGTTACGTTTAACCTATGAAATAAAATTACTATTATTCTAGAAAAAGTTATGATATTCCAGATTAACCACATTTATTTACCACTTATTTTTAATGGAACATCCCATATATTATTACATTACTGCATTCTACATTAAAATCTGAGTAGCTTTCATTAAGCATGTCCTATACCTCTTACCATTCTTAAGATAATTATTTTGTCAATTTTGTTACCAAAACTGGATTAACAGAAAATCTGTACTGAACGAAGAGCTCAAACTTTAAAATTATTTAAACAAGGCGGTAATTTTGGTTTTACCACAGTAGCCCTATACCGGTATGTTACCTTAGAAGCGAAAACTGGGCAAGTCGGCGCAGGTCAATGCATTTTATATGGGCGGCCTCCGCAGTAACGTGTACATTTCATCTCGGCAACAATGCATTTTATATGGGCGTTCTTCTCAGTGACGTATGGCCCTATGCGCGTCGCCATACCGGTATATGGGTATATGGGTGTTATGAAATAAATCCACCATATCTTCAAGGTGTCTAAAAATATGTCACTATTGACACCCCATATATTACACAGGCCTGCAAAATATTTTTTTTTAAATTGTTTGTAATTTGATAGCTGATTTGTATGTAACTTCCAGTGCTGATTTCAAAAATTAAATCAATTTTTTTCTATCACGTCAAGTTATCTCACAAAAAGGGATCTACTTTGGGTAAAAATTAAATTGAACGTAATGTTTTACAGTAGTTCTTACGGTTGTAGCTTTTATTAAACAGGTAAGAGATGTCATAGTTTACATTATCACACCAGAATATTAAAGAATATTAAATTCTCGTTAGACAGAAATCCTTATATAAACGCTTTCCCTTCTCATCAATACTTCTTTTAGTGCTTTTCTTTCTGTTGGTACGTTCAGGATCGTCCCCTTTTAACATCCAGTAGTAATCCGCTACCATGTTGACATTCCATTTTCCTTGATATACCTTTCTATTTCGTTGATGTTTTAATGAAACCTTCACCGCCCAAGTCTTCATCTCCAAGTAATTAGTTAAGGCGTGAGTGGAGAAAATTTACTTTTATGCCCATATGACTTCTAGAAGTTGTCCAGCATGTCAGCGACGATTGCTTGGTAGTTTGGGTCCTTATCGACCCCCACAAAATTTGTTACAACTTGTTTGAAAGTTACCCACGCTGCATTTTCTCTTGTATTCATTTGTTGCTCAAAGTTACCATTCTTCGTAAATTTCCTGATGTCAGGTCCAGTGAATACTCCTTCTGTTAGTTTTCCCTCGGATAAACTAGGAAACTGCTCATAAAGATATGTAAAACATTCTCATTATTTTGGTAATGCCTTCATAAATTGTTTCATTAACCCCAATTTGATGTGGTGGAATTTAATATGAAGTGGTGGTTAATACATTTTTGGTAACTCTCTTGTAACGTTTTGAACTCCGGCCTGCAAGATTTTTCTGAGTGGTCATTCTTTCTCGACATAGTTTGACATATTTTTGACACAGGTTTCTATCGCGACTATTCCATTCGCATAGAAAGCAAGGAAACTTTGTGTAGCTACTTTATTGACCAAGCAACATGGAATAGTTATTTGTGTGTTAAGAGCGCAAAGTACTGCATTGCCGCTTGCGAAAGAAATTTACGGTATTCTTTCAAAAAAGCGGCAATGGCAGTTTGTGCTCGTAATACATACAACATTTTTTCTACAATCGCTTAATATAATGTGTTCTTCAAGGGGTCAACCAGTGGATAAAATGTTGTCCACGTATTGCCGAAATTGCTGTTACTGCTCAAGATTTCTAAGATTGTCGAGGTACTGCCAAGACTGCCGACAGTGCACAAGATTTCCTTATTTTCTTAGAATACTGTCTAGACTGCATAGAGACTGACGAGACTGCATAAAGACTACCTACATTATTATAGGACTGCCTCCCCTATTTAATGGTACTTTGCCTTTTGATAAAATTAAAAGTAGATGGTTCACTGTACAATGTACTATCGCGAGCCAAATTAATGAGACAACCTATGGGATATTTTTAGATAATGAGACAGCTTCTGTGACATTTTTAGTACCAACAAATATGCATTCGATACCTTTGACACAATACTACCGTTGTATTACCATTTCATGTCTGCCACGACAAAGTGAGACTCAGCATTTCTAAACATGTGACTAAGACAGTCGCCTTAATTTTGCTCGCGATGGTACATGTTATATTCATCCCCATACCTACGTAATTAAGAATTAGAGAGGATTAAGAATTAGAATCAGCAGGGGTACTCGCCTCTTGCGTACATCTGCTTTTAACAAAAAGCAAATTACCATCCTCGTTACCATCTAATAGTGGATGTTCGGGTGATGGAACATATGGTTCAACCTCGGGTTCGACAACATTTTGTTCGTTTTCGTTGACGAGATTAATTGATATATCTGAAGATGTATCCTCTGATATGACAACGTATTCTTCGTTGTTATTTAAAACATCAGAATTTTCATTTGGAGGTGACATCAGCAGAAAAGACACCATTGATGTTTGAGTTTGCGGTTTTGTTTTAAGCGATGGTGTAGTCAGTTTTGTTTTAAAATGTGTTTTTAAGTGCCTGTTAAAATTTGATAAAATCCATTTTTTCCATACCTACTATCGGAGGAAGACACTTTCGAAATGAAATCACATAGTGTTAGTTGTGTCAATGTCTACATCTTTTCCCATCGAGAAATATAATTCCAAACCTCTTTTGGCATTAGTTTCCTCTTTTTTATCTTTACATGTGCATTTGCACCTACAATTATCATCCGTACCCAATTTTCTTTTCAATGAACCTCGAAATGAACGATTTTTCTTTGAAAGGAAAAGTTTACAATTATCTACGGCAGATAGCAGCAATTTCTTGTGACCGTTTGGAATTTGATAAAAGTTAATATTTCTTGAATATATACCGTAAAATTCATTTTTCTCTTCGGTTGTTAAGAAATTGGGCAAAATTTCCCTTGCAAATTTTTCAATTTCTTGAATGTCGTCAATATTTATTTGGGATAATGATTTAAAATTATCAAAGCCCTGTGTATTAATAATTGTCGAATGTTTTTTGGGCAAAACGAAATCTGCATCCATTTCCGCCAACAGTTTTTCAATTTCATCCATTTGGTGATTCATAGTCAAAAACGAACTATAAGTAAAAAAAGTGATGTAGGTAATTGAAATAATTTGTTTTGTGTATAAATATGAGATCATATCCTCGCACACCCCTCGCTGCTTTGTTGATTTTTAATTAAACGTCTTTTAACAAACTAATAAATAACAAAAAATGTTCTCTAATTTTCTTCTTGAAAGTGTTTATAATACTAATTAAAGGTCAGATAATAAGTTAATCCATCGTATTTTACGGTATTTTACATACATTTTCATAGGGCCTACAGCTTGGAGTACAGAAACTGAGACAGAAACATAAACTTTTCATATAGGTATTTTAAAATATAAACAATAGTTGATTTCATTATAATAATATATTTTTTAAATTCTTTATTTTTTTACGCTCAAGTTACAATACATTATTTGAGGCTATGAGCGCTAGAATGGACTAACCGACAAAGACGTCATTTTGGTTTAACCAGTAACATTAAATTTCATGATTTTCCTTTCTTTATTTTTTCTAAACTTGCTTGGCAGAATGGTCTAACCCCAAAAAACAAGTTTAGAAAAAATAAGGAAAGGAAAATCATGAAATTTAAGATTACTGGTTAAACCAAAATAATGTATTTGTGGGTTAGTCCATTCTAGCCTTCATAGCCTCATTTTATCTACAATACAGACTATTAGAAACTTAGTGAAAACGCAGAGATCTATTAAGTACCTTAAATAGCTGTAATATTAATGTACTAGTGGTTTACTTACTTCCTAGAATTTAACTTCTACCTAATGTACCCTTATCTCACTTTTTTCACTACAGAGGTCTTGTCTTGAGACACTTGCACTGCAAAATGTAGCACCACACTGATAATAAATGCCGTCTGACTGTCGCGTACTGCCGACTGCCCATAGACTGCTTATAACTGCCGATCGACTGCTCAATACTGCCGGATTTTATCAAGACTGCCTAATGATTTCTGATATTGCCGGCATACTACCTAGACTGCAGATTGACTGCCTAAAATTTGTACACGTATTGCCGACAGTGGTTGACCCCTCGGTGTTCTTGTATGTATTTGACATATCTTTATATATGAACCGATTTTTATAAGTTTTTTTGTTAGCTACATTTCTCATGTGTCATTTTTGACTGACAAGCTAAGGACTGCTAAGGACTTTATAATAAAGAAGCGAGCGGGAAAACAGGCCGTATATAGCCATGAAAGGCGATAGTATCGTGGTACTTGACGCTAGTCTCCGTCAAGTACCTCAGTGTAAACATGGATCGAGCCTTGACATGGAAAAACTAAAACTACATCCATGCCACAACAAGAAGAACAGAATGTATTGTGATAATGGTATTATTATTATGTCATGTAATGTAATAATTGTATTTTTTGTATTTGTTTGTGTTCAGGAACATAATACTTGCGACTTTAGGTAAAATATTTGTTTTCAAAAATCAACCTTTGAACGATCCATTGAGCGCAAGGTGATATTACAATATTTTTACATTTTACATCACAAGATACTCACCAAAATAAAAGAATATTAAATATATCACAGATATCCTAAACAATATATGAAAATTTTAACTTTTAGCATGCATCGTCAACGGAAGTATATATGGCCCAGGCTCGGCAATGCACTCCTCATCACTATGTGAATACTGCTACTGTCTTGGTGGCGAGCAAACTTGTGTTAAGCCAAAATGTCTTCTACCCATAGAAGGCTGTACCCCCTTGTACGAGCCAACAAATTGTTGCCCGGCCTACTACAACTGTACACCCCCACATTCTACACCTTCAACTACCACTAGCAGCACAACCACACTCACGTCAAAAGAAATTAAAACAAAAGGTAAGCGAATCGAAGAGACCATCGAAAAATTATCAACAGCTAATAAGTCATGAATATCCATATATTATTTTCCAGGTGGTTGTCTAGTAGACGGTGTACACCATCATGAGGGCGAAAAGGTCATTGGAGTTGGCCGTTCTGTATGTGATAACTGTTACTGTATGAAGGGGTTGCTTAGATGCGAACCACTATCGTGCGCTCCACCTCTTTTGGGATGTTCACCAGTTATTAAACCAGGGGAATGCTGCGCTGCTAGCTATAACTGCAGTAAGTGTATAAAAGATACAATCATCATGCTTTATCATATTGTATTACCCCTGGAGTATATTCAACAGAGATTTAAAGTGGGCAATAAAAGTTTGCCTAAGCTAGCTCAGCTCTTAATATTAATAAAAATAAAATTCCCGTGGACGCCGCTGACCATGCGCAACTAAGTCAGATAGTCCCCAAATTATCCTGGGTATCGAATGTACTATGGCACTATCTGTAATTTTTGTAGGAAAGAAAAATAAGACACACAGTATACTTACTACTAGGTTTACTTTATAAATTGGAAAGTTGGTGAAGAAATGGTGATACAACAAAAAGAATTCAAAAATTTACAAAAAATGTGGTACTATACCTGGAAACGCAGCATAAAATACATAGACAGCTTATACAGAAAAAAATGTCAAAGGCACGATGACCTTTCCGCAATCAATATATATATATATATATATATATATATATATATATATATATATATATATATATATATATATATATATATATATATATATATATATATATATATATATATATATATATATATATATATATATATATATATATATATATATATATATATATATATATATATATATATATATATATATATATATATATATATATATATATATATATATATATATATATATCTATATATATATATATATCTATATATATATATATATATATATATATATATATATATATATATATATATATATATATATATATATATATATATATATATATATATATATATATATATATATATATATATATATGATGAGGCAATTCCCTACCTAAATAGGTTGATTAAACAGGGGGGAGTAACCAGGTGGACACACTTAGATAGGCTCGTAATCATTTTACATTCTTAAGCGTACACAGAAAATAGTTTTAGTGGTTAAGTCGTATACTAAATTTAAGTCTGGTTAACTGCCTATCTCATCTGTAAGCATGGAAAATGTGTCTCACACGTGAAAAACTGAAATATTTTTTAGAAATAATTGCCCTCATTTTGGTAGTCCTGAAAATGCTTCAGATGAGAGTTTGCATTCTAACAAGAGCCTAAAATGCAATCTGGCAATAATAGACCATCAAAGCCTTGCCGGACTCGTCTGATGCTCGTCAAACGCGCTCAAATCGCTACCCTCGAAACTTGGGAGTGATTTTGAAATCATCATATTTCAGTCAAGAATTGTCGAGGAAAAAAATGTCAAACGGATTTTGAAAGCTTGATATCTGGTATCTCTTACACAAAGATCTTAAAGATCTTTGCAAGAAATAAAAATTGCACAATGTTAATTTTAATGGGCTCCACTGAGCCTAATGATTTTTTTTTATACATAGAGTTAAATCTTTGTGGAGTAAAATTCGAACCGTAATCGAACATTTTCTCGTAACTTTTTTGTTGTCACGCAAACATATTTTAATTGATAAATTGTAAACGCCTTCTTCGCGTGGGGAAGAAGTTAGTTGACCTCATCATTGAGTAAGAGCATTTCTGGTCTTTCATATTAAAATAATACATTAAAACCAAATTCCAATAGGCACCTCGAATATCGCGAGAAACAAAACATTGCAGCCACACCACCAATACAGAAAATAGCGTGAGATGGACCCTACCTTAAGAAGTTCATTACCATTAAGAAAATCATATGTGATCCCTCCGCTCCCGCCATTAAATTGAATCTAGTATGTCGCAAGCCGCGTCTGAGATCAATCTCGAGATTTATGATCATGATCTCGCGGATCAGTATTGAGAAGCTGTTCATCGCTCACAAGCGACGCATCTTTACTAAGAACACTAGAATGTAGGTAACGAATGTAACTATTTTCATTATTTGCATTATATGCAATAAGCGCAGCCAGGAAGTCTCTTATATTTGCGAAAAGTGCAATGATAAAGATTAAAGTTCCTAACCTAGGTTCCAGTTTTTCAAGTTGTTTATTTGTATAATGTTTATTTGTAATCTTTTTAATGTTTATAATTCATAATGTTTTAATATTAATGGTCTGATGTGCTTTATATATTTCTTTGTATGTATTTTTTTTGTTTTCGTAATTATTGAAGGAAAAATATAATTTTAAGGTGCCGATCTGGGCTTAGAATGCATCCAATTTCAATTTGTAGCAGAGTTAATAACTGTGCTGAAGTTGCATAAAATTGGGTCCAACTTCCACCTCTCAAACTATCCCACAGTTCGTGTATTTTCATTTTTTCTAGTGAAATCGATAGTCATGGTGTTACAAATATGCAAAAAATCATTAAAAAGGACACAGGAAAGAAATAAGAAACACCTCAGAAATCTGCCGGAAAATTACACGGTTTTACGATATCATAGTTTTCATAGAGCAACCAAATAGCAAAAAATTTTGGTGACATTGGAAAGGCTATTGGAAACCAAAATACATGGTTTCTACATTGGGGGTCTAGCTTAATATTAAGCTAGCCCCCCCCAATTCATGTTTAAATTCCTGATAAACGCCTATAGCAACAAAACAGGGGTATGGCAACAAATTAGCCTATAATTAGCCCAAAATTCTTAAATGGGGGTTAATTCAAAATTCTAATGCAAGGGGGGTTGATTAATAGACGTGTCCTTATGTGGGAAGTTGATGACATTTCGATCTTTTAGTATTATTTGCTAATTTAAATTTTCACGTAAGTTATTCCCTAGTGATGTTAAACACTCTAAATAAATTATACAGGGCGTGTCCAAATTAATAAGAATGACTTTAAGAGGTGAATTTTCAGTAAAAATAAAAGGTTGGTAATTTAAAATAATAAAAGGTTTCTGTTAAAAAATATTACAGGGGTTCGTTTTTTTACCTACTTGTAACAATATCTCAAGGTTATAAAAACTTTCACAAACTATCATTTTATTAGTGCAAGTTGTGCGCCAAATTTCGTTCTTCTAAATTGTTCCATTGGGAAGCAAATACATAAAAACATTTTTTTACCCAAACTTTAGAGGGCTTGGAGGGGGTGGGGTTTTAGAAAAAAAATATAGGCTAGGGCCCCCTAATTTTTAAAAATTCACCACTTAAAAATATTCGCATCGATTTAGAAACACCCTTACTATAAATAAATATATTACACATAATTTTAAAAATAAATTTACACTGTTAAAACGTCGTAACTTTTTTCAGGTGGAACAATTGAGATAGAGCCCGAACCCAACTACGGCCATTTTCCAATAGTCAGCAAAGAATATGCCAAACTTAGACGAGTAAACCAAAAGAAACCCGAGGCCACTCACGGACTGGTAACTGTTTCACCATTTTACGTATTAGCTGAAACTCTACACTCGTCCACCACAAAACACCGAAGCACTGGCACATTTGGTACTACGAGGCACTTCACAGGTGCATCATTTAATCCAAGCACCACAAAACCATTCTACTACAATTTCAAGAGTCAAGAAAACACCAGCACTAAACAGTCGACAAGAAATTACCCAGAAAGAAAAGATAACTTTCCAGGGGTATATTATGCCACTACCAACTACGAATTTCAACACAAAAATTACAAAAGGATATTGTCGACAACAGCTAAACCTAAATCTACTGAATATACCACATTCAAAGCCGTTAATGCTATAAAGACAACGAATTACAAGGAAGAGAGGACAAAATCTCCGGATTATTTAGGAATTATAGATGACAGCCTCTTTAGCATTTTTGAATCTCTACTAGACGGAAGGTTGGACACAAAAGAAGAAAACGATACTAATAGCAGTAATACTACTGAAGATAATCTAAGGTACCCTGACACCACTACCGACAATGCTAGTGACATTGGTGAAACTATGAATTTCGAAACAATTCCTCCAGAAAAATCTACTACGGATGATATTAGAGAAACGGACTCTACAGAAGGAACAACCATCCTAGAAAATTTCACTAGTACACAAAATACTGCAACAACAGATTCAGGATTAAACGTATCTTATTCTATTACATTAAAGACAGTTTTAAATTCTACAGATTGCGACGATGATAGAGATAATACCCTAGATTTGATAGATAGTAATACTATTGAAGTGACCACAGTTTTATCAGTAGATGTTAACGAAATTAACAAACTGGCCGAAATACCAGTAACTAATTATGAAGATATTCATACAACAAGTCGTGAGGAAGAACCAGCTCATGCAACTACAGAAAAAGAGGCTGTAGAAGTAGAATTTGCTAGTAAAGTCAATATTGGTACTGCTACTTTGAGAAATATTCCAGATATTTCCAATTTACAGTCAGATATAGAGGCTATCTTAAATATAACAAAGCATAAAGTAACGACAGACTATGAATACGATTACAATGAACCATCGCTGCCACCATCATTACCAAATTTAAGGTAAATTTCTAATATTTAAATAGTTTTATTTAGCTCATTGAAATAGGATAGGTCTTTACCAACATTACTTTTAAACAGTAATAATTAAGGTTCGTGGAGTTGATCCCGAAAAATGAGAGGCGGCGATTGGAAGTGGGGATTGGAAGATTGGATTGAACTGCTAACTTCACATGAAGTTAGCAGGTCACATATTATATAAAAAATTAATTAAAAACAAATAGATAGCTTAAAATTTGCCGTTTTTTTGCCGCTGACGAATGGTTATAAGGAAAATGTTGTAGGCTTCGTTTTATAAACGGAAAATTTATTTATTGGAATATCGATTTCCGTATATAAATCAAATACCTGAATATTAATAAACTAATTCGAACGGCAAAATTGCATGCAGAAAACGAGTTAAAAAAAATTTCAAACGAAAAATTCGGTTGAATGGCAAAATCTCAGCCAGAAATCGAGTAAATAAATTATAAATTAAAAATAAAAAATAAATTTTCCAAGCGAAAACCTACGCTGCCCGCTCGGTTGCCCCGAGATCAGTGATTTTAAGTTTTTTTGTTTATTACTATCGATAAATAATTAACGGCAAAATCGCTCTCTTCCCGATTAAATCAACCAAGTCGAACGGCAAAATTTCGCCGAAACTTGGTTGCCCTGCTGAGATTCCGTGATTTCGGGGTTTTTTGTTAATTATTATCACTAAATATTTACGACAAAATCGCACTCTTCAGGATTAAATCAAACAAGGCGAACGGCAAAATCTCAAATGAAAAACGTGTCGAAAACTCGGTTGCCCTGCTAAGATCCCGTGATTTCGAGGTTTTTTGATTATTATTATCAATAAATAATTAACGACAAAATCGCATTCTTCACGTATAAATCAAACAAGACAAACGGCAAAATCTCGGCCTGAAAACGAGTCGAAAAAAAATTTTTCAAGCCGAAAACTCGGTTGCCCTGCTGAGGTTCCGTAATTTCGAGGTTTTTTGTTTACTGCTATCAGTAAACAATTAACGACAAAATCGCACCTTTCACGATTACATCAAACAAGGCGAACGGCAAATTCTGCAAAACCCGCTGAAAGCCCTAAACGATTAACGACAAAATCTGAGCCAAAAACGAGTCAAAAACTAAATTTTCCATGCGAAAAACTCAGTTCCCCGCCGGTTAGCAGTAATTTTGATTTTTTTGTTCACTGAGGTCGAAAACAATTCAGGAAAAAATCATACGATCCATGATTACATCGATGGGGTCGAACGGCAAATTCTCAGGCAGAAAACGATTCGAAAAAAGAATTTTCTAAGCGAAGAATTCGGTTTGCCCGCTGAGATTCATTGATTTTGATGGTTTTTGTTTATTAATATCAATAAACAAATAAATAACGGCAAAAGTGCACTACAAAATGTTTAATGGTATATGAATAAGAAATTTTATTGTTCTTTACCTAACTCTTTGGATTAGTAGTACTTTGGCATTGAATGATTTTGTCGTTATTTGTTTATTAATAGTAATAGACTAAAAAATATCAAAATCACTGAATTTCAGCGGGGCAACCAATTTTTTCGGTACAAATTTTGCAATTTTGCCGCTGGACTTTGTTTATTAATATTCGGGAATTTAATTTATATTCGGGAATCGATATTAGATCATACTCCCACTAAACTATATCCCTCGAACTTCCTGGAGGTCGTAATCCCTGACCGCGAGGAGTGGGGGATAGAGAACACCCCGATGGCAATCCGCAACGGAACCAACTGGTATACGGATGGATCCAGGGCGGATGGAATGTCGGGTGCCGGAGTCTTTTCTGACTCGGAACAAATAAGTAAATACTTTGCTCTGGGTGCATATGCTACTGTCTCCCAGGCCGAGGTATTTGCGATTCTATCCTGTGGGCTGGAGCTGCTAGCTGGCCCACAAAGAACTGGTAGAATCAATA